>JAOEHI010047941.1:0-20533 GCA_025447815.1 Percopsis transmontana | reverse complement strand
TTAAAGTATGTCAACGCCTCCTGGGGAAAGGTATTTCATTTGTAGTGCATCCATGCATAATGCCTGAACAGTAATATTCTAATCATACATTTTCCTGAGCAAGCAACATATTCCTCATGACTAGCTAAATGCTGAAGTCCTATTCACGTGATGCAGCCACAAAACATGACATGACTGTGTTTCATTGAGAACACACAGACCCCATCGTCCAACGATGCCTGTTGACCTGACCTCCCAGAGATCCTAGCTTAAAATATATATACTGTGTATATAAGGACCAGAGCAGAAAGTACTTCTCATGGCATATGGTGAAGTAGACCCTCAAGTTTATCAGGACATGGACACAACAGCGCAGAGCTGCCTGTCTGTCTTTTTAATATATCACAAATGTTAATTCCATGAAGTAATAAAAAAAAAAAGGTTCCCAGGAAGTATTCGCTTTCAATCACATTGAAACCTTTAGTTGCTAACTGGAACTACTTCCAGTAGAGCTAACATTACCATCATTTTGTGAGTGGAACAGGGTCTCTTACCACTCTGCCTCCAGGGGCCAATATGCTACCTCTTTAAGTGTTTCTGAGGTGTGTGGTACACTACTTCTGTGTTCTGTTCTTTCTGTGCTCATAACCAAGGTAGAACTGTTTAACTGTCAGTCCAACTCGCGTCTCTTCTGAATGGCTTTGGCGTTTGTGTACGTACTCTGACTAACGGCATGTCTTTGCATGTGGTTTTTGCCATGATGGACACACAGGGAGTCAGTCTATACAGAGGCTGGACACTGCCACAGTCAGGACCTACTCTTGTTAACACACAACGTGACGGTAAGACCACACACTGGGGGAGGTTCAGTCTAAAACGCCGTTCCCCTCCCTTCTGTCTCAGCATAAAGACATTTCCTCCCATTTGACTTCCTGGCTCTTATTAACACACGCTGACGCTTCTCTATTCCTCTCTTTCGTCCTGTTCCTCCCTCCCTGGCTTCTGTCCTGCTTCTCCTGTCCATTTCTCCCTCCTCCACTGCTCAGTTTATCCCCATTATTTCTATAGGTAACCGCTGGGCTGAAGATGACGGGGAGTTCCCTGCCTTCAAAACCAGGATGATGAACTGATTTTACCAACAAGGACACTAAACACATGGCTTTTTTTATCAGCATAGAGACATTAGTCATGGAGTCATCACTAGAGAACTTTTCAATTTATCTGCATTTGATATATTTATGTGAAGCAGATGGAACATTTGGTGGATTTTAAAATTATGTAATCTTTTTTTTTTTTTCCTGCCTTTATACACCTTGATCGGCCCCAATTTTTTTTTTTTAGATGTTTTCCTATTGTGCCCTTATCGAGTGTAACTCTCAGATGTAACCGAATGTTTCAACTGTCTGGAGTTTGTATATTTCTATTGACAGACATTTCATCTAATCTTTTTATAATCCTGATTCTATTGACTAGATGTTTTTCCTTTTTTTTTCTTTTGATTTAATCCTAATCACCCAATTTATACTTAAGCGACTTTGATATGTGATATAACTTAACTCTATTCTACACCTTCAACCTTTTTAACTGTAATTGTTTGAGCTACTATCACTTGTGATTATATGTAAATGTGCAGCTCCTAGCTCAGTGGACTTGTCAATATCAGAAGTATTGCTGGAGAGGTTAGACGGATCTGTTTCACAAACTGCTCCTCACTGTGGTTGATCCCTTACCTGACGCTGACTGCTGGCACAGCCAGGTGTTGGTGACAACGGGCCTTATGTGAAACAACACTTTTCTTTGCGTTTTCTCTTTATTTTCATACCTGCGATACCAAAACAAAAGCAAATAAAAGCCATACAGTAGCAAATGGGGAAAAAAGTAGAAAGAAAGAGGTCAGATACAAGTGGTTAACAGAATTCCAGGTTCTCCCTAGTTGACCGTGTGGACCCTGACACCAGACTGTCACTGTAAGAGCCCCCAGAATCCTCTCTCTTACTGAAGGAGCTGCAAGTGTACAGCTGAATCAACGGTGCTGCACTCCTCCAATGGACCAATTTCATTGCGGCTTCAATCAATCACCTTGATGCCCCTCAAGGCGGTGCAACGCACCCGCAAACCTTTTTAAATAAAACACTATGTAATGAAGACTTTATATTAAGCATTATTGCTTCTTAACTCCTCACTGTCCTTTGTTCTTATTTATTACTCATTCACTTTGTGTTTTGTCAGTTTTTATTTTTTAGATGTATCTTAAGTTTGGCAGGGCTGTTCATGTCTGCCTGTCTTGCTTGCACTCAAGACACTGGTTCCATCATTGGCAGATGACCTGGAACTGAAGACTTGCCATTAACACTAAATGTAACTGCATAGCGTAGTGATGTAATCTTTTTGTGATTTAGACATTTATGCACAATGCAAATCATTTTGCAGTTCTTTGTTTTGTTTTCTGCTCTCATCTTGTAACAAAATTATGTACAGTCTGAGTACTTATAAACTATTTTTATCACAGTATTATTTATTGCTTACTTTCAATAAAATACTGAAACTTATTTTCCACTGCCAATAAAATGACCAAACACTTTTGTGTTTAAGCATTTCTTGCCTTTGCTGTATTGCCCAATTGTTGGCATATCTGTTTTCCAACACCAGAATCTTGATGCTGCGACTGCTAATTAAATTGCTTTGTATAAACGTGTGCATTGATCATATAAATTTTTTCATTAGGTCAATTTGCTTTATTGCACTATTGTCAAGCTAGTTTTCAGGTTACTTTTTAAACGGTGACGATAATTTACTAACTTGTAACCAGCCTGTTATGATATCCTAATAAAGAAAATAATTGGCACATACAGCATAATGTAAAATAATTATATTCACAGATGGTGTATGACCTGATGTTGTATTTATAAGTTGTAATTATAAAGTTTACTTGTAGCCCACTGGAAGTGTACAGTATTTACACATAGCAAGCACACAAAAAAGCAGCATAGTAATTAATCATCAATCAATAGTATTGAAGAAATGGTAAAGAAAAAAACAAGACCAAAGTGCACTAGTAGTTATAAAGTTGTTTACTTATAGTCAAAGTAAAAAAATATGAAACAGGTGTATAGCAATGATGCTTAACCTACAAAACAACATAGGCCAGATTGCATTTATTTTCAATCAATAGTTCACTGTTTGGTGAGTATGGTATGGAGTCCACTGCACTGTATGAATAGTCGATTCTGTATGATCCAACATTTAAAATTGAACATGATTAAGATGATTACTAGTTTACCCACCAGTGACATAGTCAACAAAACCAACTGTTATATTCTATTCTCTGCATCACTACAGTAAAGGAAATTTAAATGATGCTTCTTAGGTGTTTAGCATGTTGGTTTTGCATCAGTTGAAAACATGTTCTTTGGCATCACCTAGTGGTGATTGCGGGTAGCTGCACTGATGAGGCAGTGGGCTAATAGTAGCCATTCAGAACAGGAATTAGTGTCCAGGAACTTCCTTTTTCCTATGAGCTCATAGAGTAAGCATCACTCCTTAAAGTCCACAAAACGGAAAGTCATCTATTTACAGCTATATTAACATGTTTATGTTACTATTTGCATTTCAGTATAGTATTTCTGATGACGGTTAGTTGTCAAACACATATAGATAGTTAGTGCTCAGTGGTTAAAGCATTGGTGCTTGTGTAAATGATATTTACTGTTGTACCTTACTGTTCTACCTTTAAGCACCTCTTCACTTTGGTTTGTCAGTAATATTTTCTCAGGTACTTACCTGGAGTTTTACAAATTACATATTTTCCTACATTAAATCTTGCCAAACACAACAACCTGTCTGTTCCTTGGAAAATGCAATGTTGGAGATTATAATGTTAACATGTTAAGACAACCTTTAGTGAGGACAGCATATAGGGGTTTCACCACAGCCCATTATATACAGCTGTCTTGATATTAGGAGGAAAATGTTGTAAAGACACCATTACATGGTGTAGGTAGGAATTAGGCATCTTGCTCAAGGATGCTTACAGGTAGGCCAACTCTGGGGCTCAAAACCACGACCTTCTGGCTAGGAGTCACCTAGACCACTAGACTATCCTGCACCTTTGGTGGCCTGCACCTCAGAATTTTATCTGGAACCCCCATGTAGCCTGAAAGTTTGAAATGCAATTTAGAGCTGAGATGTTTTACTGAGAATATAACAAGGAACATGATTTATTATTCATAGCATATCATGAATTCATGTAATAGATACCTACTAAAATAACCTAAATAATACACATACCAATTGGCAAGAAGCATTCATTAATATACCTGTACAGTAACATAACAAAACATTACATAGTAATATAATGGTGTACTCCGCACAAAGGAAACCTTCCACATAGCAAAATGTCTCCTATAAAAGTCAACTATAATGGCATAAAATACTATATTTTATGCGAAGAAAGGCTGACTCATACATAAGCTGTTGGTGGCCTTCATTTTGTCAGCTTTTGTGAAGTCCACTTCATCCTAAAGAGTTGAAACGGACCCCAGAAAACCTGTGTGTGTGCACTGATGGGATTGGACACAAAATAAAGGGTGACTAAAATCAGATACAAAATAATTCCAACAAGAAAGTTTCTATTCACAATTGAAAAAGTGCTCATGTCTTTAATTAATATGAAGAAGATTGTCAGTGACACCTAATTGAGGAGAGTTGTAAAATTCCTTTTGTAAAATAAAATTATTATAGTGATAACACTATAACCAGGTTGCTCTAGGGCTTCCTTTACAACACATACATACTCCCTTATAGCTGGAGATCTGTTTGTAGAACTGCTTCATTCTCTCAATGTTTAGACGGCTCCGCTGGGTGTGGTCGAGCATTGGCTTGGCGTAGTCCACCCCTATCATGCAGCTGGCTGCTTTCTGCACTCCATGGCTCATGGATGTATTGCACCGGCTATTTCCGCAGCTTGGGGATGTACTGCCTGAAAATACACACACACACACACACACACACACACAGAGAGAAAGAAACCCACTGTTAATGTCACATAATGTCTTGCATATAATACCAAACATTATGTCATAAATACTGCATAAAACTAGATCAGCGGGGTATTATAATGAACACTTAATATCACCACCTGTAGTCTGGCTTTACAGGTATTAAAATTAATGACAATATTAATACTGAGAACTGTGGAGACGACATTCTTGTGTCAGAACTCAATTAGGAACATAAATAAAAACCCACTCTTCCTACCCAGCTCGTCGAGAGAGGGAACAGTGTAGTGTTGGTCATGTTCATCTGAGATGTGGGAAAGGCAGCTGTCCATTTGCGGTGGCCATGGGCCTCTTGGGCAGCCCCAGTCGCTGGACGACTTGAAGCCTTGAAGCGCTTGAAGGTGAGGGGAGGTGTGTTATTGTTATCTCAATAATCCTGTGGATACAACTGAAGGAGAGTGGGGAAAGAAAACAGAACAGTACAAAATAATATAATCCTACTAATATAATCTAAACTCATAAATAGCATAATAAAATAACAAGATTTTGCATATAAAAAACACGAGTTGAAAGAATTTTTTTATTTGAGAAAATCTATGAGATAAGCCTTTAAAATTACCCTTTTGTTAATGTAACTCACCAAAACTGACTAAAACCTGGTCTTCGTGTGAAGCCGGGTGACCTCAAACCAGAATCATTAGTTGGGCAAGAGAGATGACCAGGGTTGGGTCAGATTACTTTGAAATGTAGTCAGTTACTGAATATAAATTACTTGGTCATTTTTGTAATTAGTAACATGAGCCATTCGATTACAAAAAACATTAATAAAACCTGATCATTTTGGATTACTAATATTGAAAATACTGCACCTTATAGGCTACTAAAAAATTTAGCCTACGCAGCCAAATGTAAAAATGTTCCTCTATTTTTTCCTCTTTAAACATCTCAAAACATTTTCAATGCAAATAAAATGCATTTAGCATATTCAGCATTTAAAGTTGGTCAAATTACCCTCAAAAACTCCATTATCCATGAATCTAAATCATTAAAAAACAAAAACAAATATTAGTTACAGTAAGTCGCCATTAACAAAACTGGCAACCTGGGAGGAGTAAATTCCTTTCATATAGGCTACAGTAGAACATATTCGGCATTTGGTCAAATCAAATTACCCTTACAAAAACATGCTGGCATAAACATCTACAGGTGTAGGCAACTGTATTGTTTCTTTTGTTTAGGTTTTTGTTGCCGAGGTTTTTAATCAAGGGAGTTTACTATTGTAACGCAGGAGGAGCACAAAAAGGTTTATCTGTCAAGCAGTTCCTCAGGGGGGTAAAGATGTTGCCACAGTGGAGCATTTGTCTAAGAAACCCTAAAACGGAGCATGTGCAGAGTGAATTAGGTGATTGCAGAACTTGGACGTGTTACAACTGACCCATGTTACAACTATCCCCGGTCTCCCCTAATCTGTTACTACCCAACCCTGATGACAAATACTCACAAACATTTATAAAACACCTTGCAGGTTCCAAATATGCTGCTTCACTTTTAATAAACATCATTCAGCAACCCTCGCCAAGCCCTTTAAAGTATTTAAACAACGGTGCAAACGTTTTCGAGGAAACGTGTCGTTCAGTTAAAAAGTTCACTGAACGTTTCGAATAGTGCCAATGTCTGGTCCTAGAAGAACACTGCTGTGCTAGAGTGGCCTAGCACAAGTAGTCGCCTGTCGCCACCGTGTCACGTTACTGTGGCGTGTTTACTTAAGCAGTTCTTCTGAGATCATCATTAGATCACCGACGTCGACAGAAGGATTAATTTGTCATATAGGCCTATTAAATAATTGACATAGCCTACTTGTATTTGTATGCGGAGCCTAGTCCACAGACACCCGACCCAACTGTAACCCAAAACTAGACAAAACTAGGACAACCCTTCTGGCTTCGTATAACGGAAATCTGTCAAAAATACATTATATAAAAGGACGCTTCAACATTGTCACCTAATTCGCCCTAGACGTCAGGAAATACCGTTTTATAATAATCAATTTCGTTCTGTGCGTAAATATAACCCCGAAAAAAATTGTGAATGAGCGATCTGTTACAAGGACCTAAAAATACCTCAGTTCACATACTTTCAAGAGTGATGATTGCTTACGATTTACTGACACCTAGGCTACTGTCACCGCAACTAAAGTTCTAGTTACATCACTAACTGAGGCAATGAGGCCTCTAACAGTTCAGAAAAGCAAATGAAGTAGAGTCTGATCGAAATATTTTATTTATTTATTTCTATTTACCACCAGATAATTTTTTGAATTGCTTTGCTTTATCACATTTATTGCTGCTTTTCAATAGACTGTTCTAACAATTTAATAAGCAAATACAAACATAAAAGAGGTAGGCCTACCTCAAATAATTGCTGCACTGGTATAGGGATAACAGTAGCCTACTGTAAAATGTATTATACCGATAGATGCACCACATATAACGCAATCAGGAAGATAATAAAGGTTAAATGTGACATATTTCAGCCCTTTGTTATAGGCTCTTTATGTGCTTTTCCTAAAACGCAAATAAGTTAAGGCATGCACATAGAAATTGCACATACTGCTCAATTTAAATGTGGCTCACAAATTTCCATATATACAAATGTAAACAAATGTAAACAAATAGGAAAGTTAATCAAAAAGGTTATTGTTGCAATACAAATAAATAATTCCAGTGGAATGTTCACATCATAGCTCTACACTACAGTCACCGAATAGGGAAAATTTATTTAAATGAAAATCAAATTCATTGATTGATTGATTTAATCAAGAGCTATGACCCCATAACTAGCTGTTAATCAAGCTGCCAATGACAAGAGTGACAGAGACGTTATCAAATGTTTTTTAATTAACTACTAACTACTTCTTTGTGACACCACAATAAAAACGTAATTGTTTGTGGCCTTTGCTAATGTTTACAATATCAATATTCACTTTAGAACCCACATTTTCTAAAAGGCCTAAAAAATAAATTTAAAATATATATTTTCTGAAAGGAACAGCAATATAAAGCCATCAGTATGTGGCAAATAGCTTTACCATTGAGGTCTCACTGTATAAAAAACACCAAAACCCTAAAGCCAAATAACTGTACAATTGAATCCATGGTATTCAAACGTCCCCACTGTAATCAGCTATAATGAATGCCTGCATCCACATTTTATATGCTAGATGGATTAAGGCTTAGAAACGTGGTTGACTTGCATGAAGTCTCAAATGTTACACTCCTATGTTGCTTTTTTCTCCAGGTAGGAGTTTCTCCTTGGCAGCATCCTCTGGGACTTGAGTCTTCTTCATTTCAAGGCTTTTGACCCAGGTGTAGGCAGATGACCCACCAAGTACCATGAAGTTACTGGTCCACCAGAGCATGCTTTTGGTGGAGGAGTTATAGGCCACTGCAATGACAGTCTGGACACAGGCCTTTGCGGTCCCTGACACATTGTGTGTGAGTGGACTCGTGTATTTAATCTGGAGGCCTGTGACATAGCCAATAGCAAACCCAAACACTCCCCCAAGTGTCATCATGCCCCAGAACTTAGGGTCAAACAGGAGGCTAAAGGTGGAGAGGTGTCCCAGCTCACCAAACAAAATAATGAGTGGCAGGAAGAGAACACAGGCGTTAATGTTATTGTAGAAGGAGAGCTTCCATATGTTTCCATCCACTGCCGGCATCACCTTCTTAGTGTAGATAGCATTGAGAGAGACACAGGCACTGGCTAGCACCCCAAAAAAGACACCAGACCAGGAGAGGGACCCCGCCACACCTTCCTGGTCCACACCAAGCCAGAATCCACCTAAAAAGGTAAAGTGCAAGGCTACTTCAATATCAAAACAAGAAAGTGGATACATCTGTCATATATAACATTGCACATATTGTATATATACACTACCGGTCAAAAGTTCTAGAACATCCCCATTTTTCCATTTTTTACTCAAATTGAAACAATTCAAGTCCAGTGTATCTGGTATGACCTACAACGGTAAGCAGTAAACTGCCAGAGGTTAAAAAATAAGTTCAGGTTACCAAAGACTGAAAAATAATGTACATTTCAAGTTATTTAAAAAGGCATTTTTCAGAGAAATTGCAATGTAAGCCACGGTGTCAATCCAAGAGGTCTGACCGACTCAAAGCCACAACAGGACCAGATTCTGAACGTCAACAGCTTGCGTGATGGGTGGCTCATAGAACAACAGCTTCAAGCAAAGCTTAACACTGGTCAAAGTAAGCAAGTCTCAGTTTCATCTGTGAAGAGAAGACTCTGAGCTGCAGGTTTGACAGGTTGAGTGGCAGTAAGAAAGAAAATATAAGAAAAAGAAAAAGAGGTTTGCCTGGTTAATTAAGCACTGCCAGTGGACTACTGAGGGTTGGAAGAAGGTCCTATGGACCGATAAATCACAATGTGAAATCTTCGTTTCTTCATGCAGGTTTTTGTATGCCGTAGGTAGGGAATGCCGTAAGGATGATTTCTCTGTGTTTAACACCAACTGTCAAATATGGAGGAGGAGGAGAGGCACCCTGAATCAAAACTGCTATCCCAGCATTTTGCAGTGCCATGCAATAACCTCTGGTATACGCCTATAAGACAGTAGGCTTCAAATCATAAAAAAACTGTAAAAATAGAGGTGTTCTAAAACTTTTGACCGGTAGTGTATATACACACACGTGCATCAGGACATGTTGGCTGGACATACATGGGTAACAGGTCAATCTGAAATTGAATGAAGTCAAGAATGAGTTCATAATGAATGAATTGAAAACTATGCCAGACTGCCTGCAAAATTTAGTTTGCTGCAACTAATTTCTAAAAACTTTGTGTGTCTAATCCTATCGCTACTAGCAGGCCTAAAACTAAATAAATAAAACAAAAGCAAAACATACTGTACCTAGAATGATTCCACAACAGATTATAGCTTGGAGAGATGTGGTTTGTTTCAGGATAACGTATGATAACAGCACATTAAAAACAGTGCTAAGAGAACGACCCACTGTGTAGAATGCGACCCCTACTAATTTAAGACACAAATTGTTAAAGGTTATCATACTAATGAACACGATCGACAATGGTAGAACCTCCCGGGATATCTTCAAATCGAATTTGACTGAAGGGAAATCAATTACGTGGGGACAAAAGTTGGATAATAATTGCAGAACCCAACATAGCCCCACCGTCACCAAACATTGGTAAAATGTTACAAATAACGGTGCGTCCAGATCTGGATTGTCCAGCAAGTAATTATTGAGGAACACCATTGTAATTGAAATGAACCAATACAGGGCAACTACAGCCGTTATTTTTAAAGATCGAAATAAAAATGTCTCTCCACGCCCCTCTTGATCCATTGGGTCGGAATTGGCAAGAGCCATTCTTATGATGTTCGAACGCTTCAGCTGTATCCTGTTCATGATAAAAAAGGAAAGACAACATGTACACAACTGAAACACAAAGGTAAATAAAAAAGAACTGTGTCGCTTCCGTGTTACAGACGTAATGTAACAAGATCTTCCTCCACCAAACCAACTACTTCCTGGTCGACCCTTGTAACAATTTAAAGGCACAGAGAAATTCGATTCGGTCTCTTACGCCTTTGTTAGTGTTGTATTACCCAAACACCACTTGTTTGTAACTTGAATGAACTGAAATACATTTTGTTGAGGAAATAATTCGGTCCCTGACGCACGACTGTAGATCTATAAAGTATATGCCTATATAGGCTATATCAGTAGGACTACAGAATCCATAAATAGACTAATCCCATGAGATACAATACTTTTTTCACAGAAGTCCTACCTGTTAATTTAACAGGTAGTCCATAGCATCAGTTTTAATAATTAATTCCTGATGACGAATATAGAAAAGGTTGTCTTACCTTATCCTTTTTAACGTTTGATTTAAATTTGCTTAAAGCAATTGAGTCGCATTAAGGAAGCAGCCAGTCATTGCTGCTGTTCTATCCGCCCACAAGGCACACACTCAACCTGTTTTTCCTGACATGCTGGTGCCATAGTCTACCAAAAGCAGCAATCAAAGGCATGCACCTACACGGATGTGATACGTAGACTTACGCGCAATGCCTTTCTATTAAAAACTGTCTGGTCTACAAGCTGATCAACCGGCATTTTTAGAGTTATGCGGGAAGCTAGTCTTGCGGGGCCAGATTAGAAAAACTAGAAAAAAAGAGGAATCCGAGAAAATAGGATCTGAGATTTAAGGAAAGGCGTAGCAGACATGGAACTGAGCAAATTGAAGTGACCGATTTTTGTGTAATTACATACTCCCTGCCTACTGTACACTGTACACCGATTGGCGACAGTGACTGAACTGCAGGTTATGAAATAGAATGTATCCTATGGTCTAAATAGCAAGCTGTTATTTTTATAATTCCATTTTGCGCCCCCTCCAAAAAACATCCCGTGGCCTCTTGGTGGGTCCAGACCTCCGCGTTGAAAACACTGCTATAGACTTACACCCAGCTGGGTCCAGCAGACGACCAGCCCAGGAACTGCGGTCATGTGAGCCGGTGTTTGTAAAAACACTGTCTCGCCAGCCGGCTTATAGGTCAATTTTACGCAATTAGCTTTTAGAGTTCAGAATGAAGCTACGCGGTCAGATTTGGCCTGATTTTAATATAATTTATCTTTAACTTTCCAAAGTAAAATGTCTCCATATTTGATATGGACATTGGGGAGGACACCAAGACCAAGAATTCAGTGGAATTATGAGCAAACCTATTATAATGTTTTTTACATTTACATTTAAAGCCTTTAGCAGACGCTTTTATACAAAGCGACTTACAATTAGTAGCCTACATTTGTCAACAGTTGAACTGGTTAACCATCAGTTTTTGCAAGCAGATAACATTCTCCTAGAATAAGGACAGCATCATGTAACAAGGTTACTTCACCTATGCATTTGCACAACATTACTCAAAGGTTTATCATTCGCTCCTCGAACAGTCAATAATTGCTAACTGCAAAGTGTTCTTCTTAGAGCTGATCTAACAGAGTAGAAAAAAGTGATTTGCCGGGAGGTAGACTAGCTCTGTCTTTTCAAGGTTGAGCTTGAGGTGATGCGAAGACATCCAAGCACTGATGTCAGCGAGGCAATTACAGATTCTGGTTGAGATCTGCGTGTTAGATGGGGGGGAATGAGAGGTAGAGTTGGGTGTCGTCGGCATAGTGGTAGGAGAATCCGTGAGAAGAGATTACAGAGCCAAGAGATCTAGTGTACACTGAGAAGAGTAAGGGTCCCAGCACAGATCCAGCAGGCAGGATTTGGACAGGTTTCCATTCCAGAGGACTCAATAGGAGCGATCTGTCAGATAGGACTCAAACCAGGAGAGCACCGAATTGGTAATCCCCAATTCAGCGAGGGTCGATAGAAGGACCTGGTGGTTTACCGTGTCGAATGCTGCAGATAGGTCTAGGAGAATGAGGACTGAGGAGAGGAAGGAGGCTTTAGCGGAGTGCAGAGCTTCAGTCACCATGAGAAGAGCGGTTTCAGTGGAGTGAGCAGCCTTAAACCCAGCCTTAAAAAAGTCAAAACTTTTGTAAAGTTGCCCCATGGCCTTAGTAAAAATAAAAAATACATCCGGAGACGAGCAAAGAAGTTTACCCTCAAAGGTCAAATGTCAAACAATGAGACCTGCCCCTGGGCAAAATGCCTTCTGTACCTCTTTATGGTCACTGATGGACATCTCCAGTAGGCTACATCAGAAAAGATGGTAATACACTGGCTAAGGTGGTACAGGGCAAGGAGGCCAAAATCTTATTTGGGGAGTTTCATAGCAGTAGGCCTACATTGGGTGGGCGCGGCGCGGCGGGCGCGCTCACAACGACCTCAGTTGATAAATATTCAAGCTAAACTCCACCCATGGAAACACAGAACATTAGAAACCGAATATCCCCTAACACCAGAACAGTGGACAGCCATTATTTGCGTAAGACATACCAAAACTACACACTTAAACGTTCAGCACAATATAAACGTCGGCTTGCCAGACTGTATTTTTACTTGCTTGCCGGCTCACATGACCGCAGTTCCCAAGAGGCAGTTCAGTTCAGCCAGCGAGCTAACGGTAAATAATTACCAGCTAAAGGAAAGAATTTGCGGTAATAAGAGGTAATGCTGGGGTTGGCTGAAATGACGGGCAGGTAAGACGTTTCTTTATCGGCGAGGAATCTAGCTTAACATTATGGTTCTGTTAAAAGCATGTGCTGTAAAAATGCACCGTAACTTTCAAAGTTGTCATTTAAGCTATGCACTGCTAGCATAGCTTAAGCATAACTTGGAAAGCAACGTTTTGCAGACAGTTTTGTCTTAATCGGTCACACAAATTAACGTTACAGTGAAATTCATCAGATTTGTTACTGTGAATCACTAATTATTTCCACTTGCTTGCTTGCTAATGTTAAAGCCTACTAACGTTAAATATAAACGAACTTACTTAGCCAGTAGAAAGCTAAGATTTGTATCTAACTTAAACCGGTTGAACTTAATCAAGTAACGTTAATGTTGCTATTCACATGATGCCCTTTACCCAGTTAGATGGGCTCCGTACTTTAACATAAAATGCCTGGCAGAGGGTAGTAGCCTATGAGGTGGTGTAACGTTACGGTAGGTAAAGAAATTAGAACTTGAAAATCAGATACCAGGCTTGTATTAATTAGGCTACTGATATTATACATGGTACACTTTTTAACATCACACGTATTGATTTAAAGCTGCATTACCTAACATTTCTACATTCAACAATTGTATATGAAAAGGGGGACTCAGTTTTAATCCTCAGGCCTCAACACTTTTCATTACCACCTCCCACAACGGTTTAAATAGCCATTTCCACTATTTTTTCGTTTTGTGTTATAGACCTGTAAGTCATTACAGGTCTATAACAACAAAATGACTTACAGTCAGTAAGTAATTTTCGGGAGGTGCCCTTGTCCAAATAAGGCAATATTGTAGGTCAGTATTTCTGCAGTGGAAAAGCGCCTATAGCTTACCTTAGTAAGAGCGCACGTTCGTCGGTATTATCAGCTTTGGCATTCTTTTACTAGGATGACCAAAATAGTTTGGCAAGGGGTGACTTTTAACTTTTAACGGTAGGCAAACATCATATTACTTGCCAAGGAAGACCTAAACGTTTCTGAAATGTATGTAAAAAGCTAACTTTATTTTCACATAAATTAACTTGAGCACGGGCGTAACTCAAAACAAAAGATTTATAATTTTCATCATCTTTCTTTCTTTTTAAATCAGAGGAGGAGTTGGGCAGTTTTATTGCAGCAGGCAGAAAATACCCGCTGTAGTGTTCTGTAGAGCACCTTCACTGCCTCAGTCTACTGCTGAAGGCTTTCCTGCTTTTCTGCTCTGCCAGTGTGTCATGTAGGGGTGGTTGGGATTGTCCATAATGGCCAGGAGTTTTTTTCCTCATCCTTGTTTTAGTCACCTCCTCCAAAGGTCCATGGTGACACCAAGGACAGAACCAGCCTTCTTAATCAGCTTGTTCAGCCTTTTGGCATCACCCGCCTTGATGCTGCTGCCCCAGCACGCCACTACATGAGTGCACTGGCCACAACTGTCTAGTAAAAAATGTCCAGAAGCTTCCTACACACTCCAAAAGACCTGAGCCAGCTCTGGCCCTTCAGGTACAGTGCCTCTGTATTTCCTGACCAGCCCAGTTTATTGTCCAGATATACCCCCAGTTATTTGTAGTTCTGGACCACCTCAACCTCCTCTCTCCTTGTATGGAGACTAGAGACCAGGGAGACTTGGTCCCCTAGCATAGGCCTTTAGCTAGGCCTATGTTGCACTTTTCCTCCATGATGCGTAAATATTATTTTCTTGTGTTTTTGTAGCCATTAGTAATTTGCAAACACTATTACAATCATAAGTATTGCAGTATATATCTGAAATGGTATTTCACTCTTCACAGTGAGCAATGATGTTCTTTTATGTGTTGGATGTATGTAATCCCAAATTATACAGTGATTGTGGACACTGCATTGTAATGAAGGAAAATATGCAATTAGCCTTATATACTGGTCAGATTACGTCTTTATGACAAAATATAGACCTAGATGATATATTTGATAGGGATTTGTTATGAAATGTGGTAATTTAGATTTTCATGGTGAAGTTTTTACCTTTACATGGAATTGCCCTTTACCGGGAGTAGACTTCTCCCTTTTTTAATAGAGTTGCATGGAAAACTCATAGGGAATTGTTTTGGCTTTTTAGTGATTATAAAGAGAGACACCACTCATCTCTGTCACCCATGTTTCTATCTTAGTGCGCTTGGAATACACATGTAATCATTTAGTCAAACAAGGAATATTTAAGTTGGCTAATGCAGCTTTAATGTTTATGTAGGATGTATTCTCAACTATCTATTTCTATAGTCTAACACCACCTTTTGTGTATGTGAGTTGATGGCTGTTGGCAAGCTGCACTACATTTTAGCTAGGGCTTAGTAACCTCAATTCTCTTACCAAATTAGGTGATGACTATGTGGTGAGTAAGACAGTGAGAGCACATCCCATCACAGTTGCGCACAATTTTCCCAGGTTCCTTGCCTTGTTAGCTGCTGTAGCAAGCAAAGCGCCTGGTTGAGGAGTTTGGAATAAAGGACCTGAGCAGTTGTTAGAAAATAACCCCCCCGCAATTACAAACATCACAAAATCAATAAAACATTTTTTTTTCCAAAACTGTAATTATATTCATAGAAATGATACATTGTGTGTTCACATTTATTGGATACTATTGCACCACGGCAAATAAAGTGGGAGGAGTGGGGCAGTGTGTTGGGAATTTTTAAAAACTCATCAATCTATTTTTCTTGTCAGCTATAACAACATGGCAAATGCTCTAGCCAATGCAGCATGTGAGCGCTGTAAAAGTGGCTTTTCCCCAGCTGAGAAGATTGTCAACAGTAATGGTGAGCTGTACCATGAGCAGTGCTTTGTGTGTGCCCAGTGCTTCCAGCAGTTCCCAGAGGGACTCTTCTATGAGGTACACTACTAAAGATATGTGGATCAGCTTCCCTACAACTAGTACAACTGTTGACAAATGTACTAATTGTATGTCGCTTTGGATAAAAGCGTCTGCTAAATGCTGTAAATGTAAATTAGTTGTTTCCATAGCCTGTCTTGTTTTTAGATCCAGAAATGTGTAAAATGCTGAAACAGAGTGCCGAAGTTAAATTACTTATGTGCTCTATTGATGAAGTATCTTTTGTTTACAGTTTGAGGGCAGGAAGTACTGTGAACATGACTTTCAAATGCTTTTTGCTCCCTGCTGCCACCAGTGTGGTGAGTATTTTCTGGAACTCTCATTAAGTTACACACTAATAAGAAATTGCATCATGTTTAATCAAATTCTAAAAAGATTTATTACTAAAGAGCCACAATATACTTGTCAAACAATGTAAAAGGGAGTGTTGTATTGACAATAATGATTCATATAGCCTGTAAGTATCGAGTATCTTGAGTATCCTTGCTTGAGTATCCTTGTATAAAAACATTTGCTAAAGGACTATTAGGGCGACTACAACAACATTTAGAATTGTGAAATTGTGTAGAAGCATTGTCAGTCATGCCGCAAGCTAACATCTCATGTGTTGTCCTAGGGGAGTTCATCATTGGTCGCGTGATCAAAGCTATGAACAACAGTTGGCACCCTGATTGTTTCTGCTGTGATATTTGTCAGGCTGTGCTTGCCGATGTGGGGTTCGTCAAGAATGCTGGCAGGTTGGTGTCAGAGTATGGTATATTGTCAGTTTTATTTAAAACCCATGCCAAAGTTGGTTGCACACAGGTGTGTAATCAGTGTACCAACACGTTGTTGTCAAAAAGTAGTTTGAGGCTGTGATATTTCATTACAGCCCAATGTTTTAATTTCTTTCATGATAGACATCTGTGCCGCCCGTGCCATAACCGTGAGAAAGCCCGTGGCCTCGGCAAGTACATCTGCCAGAAGTGTCATGCCATCATTGAAGAGCAGCCGCTCCTTTTCAAAAATGACCCGTACCATCCGGACCATTTCAACTGCAACAACTGTGGGTCAGTATTTTCACATTACTCCTCAACCCCTTTATCTACAGAGAACATCGCTTCTGTAATGTCTGAATTTACAGAACATTTTAACTAACTTTCTCTCTTGCACTAAAGAGCAGTTAAATGCACTAATGAACCAGCTTGTTTCTGGTGGCGACTTGACTGTTTTGCTTTTAGTGGAGCAGATAAGCATGAGACTTTCTCCATTGTTTCTATAAACCATGAAGTTTATTTTCGGAGATGGAGACATTCAAATTTGACCTCTGGGACTAGGGAAAATTTCAGGCTGTCAATTTCATTTTTTTTTCACTTTCAGGCATAATGGCGGTATACATCAATTACTCTTCTGACACATTGATTGCACAGAACTAATGTACACTCTGTTTAAATCGAGTAAAACATGAACAAATGGGGACCTGCCCAGGGTTCAGGTGATGAACTACTGCTCTGACGATGTCTAATGAATGTCTTATCATGGTAGCAGAGTGTGCGTTGTCCAGAAATAAAGGCAGCAGCGCATTAATGGCTGCAGGAAGGGGGGGGGGGGGGGTCACAGTCTGCTGGATACCAGCATGGTAGGCAGACCATGATACCTAGCTTGCCTTGTTTGTTTCCTGCTCTTCCAGGGCTGCCATCACTGCTCTCAGCCACTCATACTCTTAATCTCTTGTTTTTGTTGCCATCTGGAAATCAAGGGGTCTCATGGGGCCATTTGCTGGAATTTCTTTGTCATTAGAGCAACTGGTGGCACACTGGTGTATGCTTGTGGCAGAGGGACCTAGTGGATGGAGTGGACAGGTTCATTTATATTTTATTTAACCTTTATTTAACCAGGCAAGTTGGTTAAGAACAAATTCTTATTTACAACCACGGCCTGGAAAGCAGAGGTAAGGGACACAAGGGAATATAGGGGTACTGTTGTGTATTGACAGCCTAAGTTTGTCCCCTTTTGAGATACTGTCAGCCCCACCCTTTGTGTTACATGCATACGTACATCTAAGTCCTGAGTTAACAACTAAATACATGCCCTGGTCTCATGTTTTCTTTTTATTAGTTCTTAGCGAAGTGAGTATACAACAAAACTGGCGAAGAGGTAGTGCACTCTCACGTTGTTCGTTATTTTCGGTTAAAAAGCAAGCTAGCTGCTTCAATGTGGGCGAGACTCCACTGGAACGGAGGACAGCGCTACTGCGGTGGAAGGAGAAATCTCTGGTGGAAAGGAGACTGAATTAAAAGGAGAAGGGAAGGATTGTGTCGGGACCACAAAATAACATATGGGCAGTAAGTCAAACGAAACGAGGCAAAGGAAAATAATTAACATTGCTTGAAAATAGCCACAGTAGTTGGAAATATAGGACCATTTGAGGAAAACGCAGAACAATGGAGTTCGTACACAAGTTCTTTTTTACTCAGAGCAAAATTAAAGGAGATGTCATGATGCCAACATTCCTGAATGTTAAGGCAGGTAAAACATTCAACCACTAGGCAGGACTAGGAGTCGGACTTCCAGTCGGAAGTTCATCATAGGACATGAAGTCCTATGATGAAATAGTGACAATATTAAGAAATCACTACTCTCCTAAGCCATTGATTATCCCTGAGAGGTTCTGGTTCCATAAAAGGAACCAGGAAGAGGGTGAATCTGTTTCACCGTTCATAGCTGTATTTAAACGGTTATCTGAACATTGTGAATTTTGACTGTCACCATACATGACAGATTGGTGTGTGGTCTACATAGTGAGGCTATTCAGAAACAACTTACTGAGTCTAACCTGAGACTGGAAAAGGCTATAGAGATAAGTACGTCAATGGAGATGGCTGCCCAAGAAGCACAGCAGCTAAACGCATCAACCCAAGTGCAAGTTGTCAAGTTGTCCTTTGAGTCCAAGAACAAGGCAGCAGCTGGCAACCCATACTACCGTTGTGGGAAAAGATGGCACCAGTGTTGGTGTAAGGACTTGGACTGCACATCAAACCACATCAAAGGCCACATCAAACGTGCCTGTAAAAATAAAACGACCAATACATACCAACGGCAGAGACGAAGAAAAGTGGTTTCCACCCAAACAAGAAGAAACATGTGAATAAGATGGAGCATGAACAGGACGAGCAAAGTCTGATGATGAAGATACAGTGTGTGTTTTACAGTTACCAGAGGCTCCCTTTTGGGATTACCTCTGCTCCAGCACTCCAGCACTTTTCTAAAGAGCAATGGACCAGATTCTAAGCGGTCTCCAAGGGGTCCAGTGCTACCTGCTTAAGGAAGCTGGATGCCATACTACAAAGACTAGAGGAATATTATCTGAGAGTCCGGAAAGACAAGTGAGTTTTTACAACCTTCTGTCGAGTACTTGGGGTATGTAATCGACAACACTGGACTCCACAAGGCACCATCAAAGATGAAGGCTCTATCTCCGAAGACTGTGCGTCAGTTGAGAACATTCCTTGGCCTACTGACATAGTATGCAAAGTTCGTGTCTAACCTTTCCAATAAGCTGAAGCCACTGCATGAGCTTCTAAACAAAACCAAGACATGGAAGTAGACAGATAAATGTGAGATGGCTTTCAAAGAAGAGAAGACAGCCCTCTTAATTGTAGGCCCTCATCCATTTTGACACCACATTACCACTTCATGTGACGCCTCACCTTATAGGGTGGGTGCAGTAGTGTCACACATCATGCCATCGCGGGCAGAGAGACTAATCGCCTTTGCATTGAGGACACTGAGCAAAGCAGAAAGCAATTACGCACAGATTGAGCGTGAAGCATTGTCTATAGTGTTTGGAGTGGAGTGGGAAATTCCATCAGTATCTCTTTGGCAGAATTTTCACGCTACTGACGGACCATCGGCCTCTCGCATCCATCTTTGGTCCTCATACTGGCATCCTGTCGCTTGTGGCCAATCGTATGCAGTGATGGGCTTAGTTATTGTCCGCCCACCAGCATGACATCAAGTATAGGAAAGTGGAAAAATGCAGTGCTGAGGTCAATGACCTCTCAAGGCCACCAGAGGTCAGATACAAATTGCCTCCACGTCTGAAATAAAACCTTGGATATGTAGATTATATGCTGAAACGTTCATGCTTTAATCATAAAATGCACAATTGCTTTGCCTATCTGTAGCAAGGAGCTGACAGCCGATGCTAGAGAGCTGAAGGGAGAGCTTTTCTGCTTGCCCTGCCATGACAAGATGGGTGTCCCAATCTGTGGTGCGTGTAGGAGACCCATCGAGGGACGCGTTGTCAATGCTATGGGCAAGCAGTGGCATGTTGAGGTTCGTGACATGGCACACTGTAAAAAAAAAAAAAAACTTTTCTAATGGTTTTTAATACATAGCTATTTTTCTATACATAGCTATTTTTCTATAGCAAACTTCTAAAACAGTGGTTCTTAACCTGGGTTCGATCGAACCCCAGGGGTTCGGTGAGTCAGTCTTAGGGGTTCGGCGGAGGATAA
>JAOEHI010047920.1:0-20536 GCA_025447815.1 Percopsis transmontana | reverse complement strand
CTGGGAGGCGTGTGTGCAATAAAAACCCGTGGAAGTAAGCCAGTACCGTGTGGACAGTCGTGTGTGTACACCACAAGTGCAATATAAGGTAGTCTATTTCAAACGATTATGTTCTAATGATTATGTGTGACAGAGAGAAAGATGTGGCTTGCACGTATAGGCACAATTCTGTGAAGTGTGGGTGCACAGCGCAGTGTGTTTAAGAGAGAAAGAAAAGAGAGACTTTGCAGCATGTTTTGAAATTAGACTGCCTACTGGGTTCGTTGACTACAGGAAGCTCATATTATCAAGCATAAACATAATAGATTTCTCGAAAGTCAGTTTTGGTGCCCCCCCGCGTCTACCCATTAGCTTCGTTCTGACACCGACCCTGGGTGTGAGCGATTCAGGGACCTGTTATCATAGATCTGTACCACATTGTCCCTTTAATGGCCACGGTTAGCTGTCAAGTGCCATGGTCACATGACCTAATCACCATTTGCAATTACACGTGATGGAAATAAAAAATGGCCAAATGTGTCTATAGAAGTGAAAGAAATAGTCTATGAGAGTTGAATAATGTGAAAAATGTTTACTGACTACTTATGCTTTAGTATATTTCTTTTTCGACAAATGAACAAAGAATTTGTAGCTTTTCATTGTTGCCAACTGAATTTACGTACTCACAAGGGCAAAGGCTGTGGGGCATCAGGACTGGGCTAGATCTGCAGAAGTGTTCTACCTTTATTCTCCTTCATCTTTAAAGGGTTTTCATTGTCTTTGGGAAGGCTGGAGGCAGCTTGACACATCTACGCCATGCTGATAGTTTACACCTGCACAGTTGAAATATTACAGTGCTTATCACCATCTCATCACTACAGCAAGCGAGACAGCAAGATATATTTTCTTCAAACACACGGAGAATGGATAGTGTTTATAATATTATAGATAATAATTATAGATAATGGCAGGTGCAGTTATGCGTCTATCTACAGTACATACATTCGTTATGTCGGGCTTTGACAACACCTGTATTGACACTTGGTAAACAACGATGAACATCCATTAAGAATCACTTTTTTTATCTAGCTGTTTTTACAGGGTTTTGTGAGGTGAAGAAACTGTATGAATGCCAGAGAAATGTCATCTGTCCTGACCTTCACCTGACAGCCCTCTCCAGCATGCCTCTGTCTAGCTATAGAGCTGGTGAAAAGTGCTGTGAGGGTACTGAACACTGCAGTGAGCTTTAAATTGAATATGTATATGTGTATATAAGTGTAATATGAAGTAGTAACCATACAAATCTGTTATCTCTGTAGTTATATACTCAACATTTTAAAACTGCTGCTCATATATTGTAGCCTCACAATAAATGAACACCACAAATTAACGTAAACATAGTACTGTGTATTAACTCTCCGACATGAATGTATATGATGAGTGTATGTAAGAATATAGACAGTCAGTTATCTCTGCCGAGATCTTTTTTTTTTTAATTGTAAAGTTAAAATAACAATGTTATATACAATAAATATGTCTTTTTCACATATATTTATCACTGGTTGGAGTAATAAAATAATGATTCACTCCTACTGCCCATTCATAAAATCCTTTCTATTGGCAATTTTGATAGTTGTTATGATCTGGTGTCTACAGGGAGTCATGTCTTTGCATCATTCAGTGGATTGTTGCCCAGTGTGCTCAGTGTAGCACATTGGTAAGACAGTCATCTAGTCTATGTTTCTCCCCAGGCAAGCAATATAGATATACAGCCCAGGCTGTTATGGAATATGAGTGTGATGTTTAAAGTGTTTTTTCAATGCCTGTGTTAGTTTCCTGTTGAAGTGGTTCCTATAGGCTCAGTGTTCCTACAGGCTTAGTGTTATTCAGCTGCGGCGCAAGCCCCACTGTCTATCTGTCAGTGAATGTTATATCAGCATCTACCGATGCACAGAAACAATTGAGGAACTGACAGTAATGTGAATGCATTAAAAACTTTGAATTGGCCTGTGGTAAAGATATGGAGAGAGGTGTATGGCTCCACGTGCTTTAGCAGCATTGCAGCTTTTCTGAGTCCGTAGGAAGCTCCTCGATAGAGGGGGTGGTAGACTGGTTTGGTTTTGGTTTGCAGGGAGGGGCCCGGTTGAACTTGGTCTGGTTGGGCTCATTACTCTACAAGCTTATGTGCCTGGTTTGAACCCATCTACCCTACACACACACACAGACAGAGAAACACACACTTGCTAGCAACATCAGGACACAGGACTTATAAAGATTGCTTTCCCAGAGAAACTGCTGCCAATTTGCCCCTGAGCAAGGCTGTCTATGTCTATCAACTGCTTCTGATGAGTTGCTAACTGGGTACTCTGGACAACTGCCAGGGTGTGATGATGTGCACACCCCTTCATCTTGCAGCCTACAAACCCCTGCAGCTGTCATATGTTGTTTTAATATGCTGTCATCTCCGGGAAAAAGTAAAGAACTAGTAAAGAATAGTTTAAAATGTTTGGAGAAGGTAGTCCAGTGGGCTGGGTGTTTCACTCCACCTGAAAGGTCCTGGGTTCGATATCCTCACCATAGACCTATATTTCAAAATAGTACCTCCTTCTCTATTTTGGAGCAATAGAAACTTAAAATAAATAAATGTAAATAAAAGTTCCTAATTGTTTTGAACACAACTATGATGTCATTGTAATGGTGATTTAAAATAAGAATAATATAGTCTAAAATATTGTATGGTCACATGGCTAGTGCCTACTATATTTTATACATTGGCAGAATGCAAGTTAAGTATTGTGTTTGGCAAGCTGTTGTGAATATGAAATGGAACAGAAAAAAATAGTTTTGCCCTAAAAAGAAATATTTGTGGCCAGAAAACCAAAAGACAGCAGTGAGTTGTGCAGCCCCAGCACCTCTGTATCGGATGGCAACCAGAAAAGCACCAGTAGTGGAGGTGGATGTACAGTGCTAGTTTAGACCACTTTGTTGTGCTGTTTCAACCTACAGGTAGAACCTAAATCTATATCTTAACTTAATTAAACCCAAGCCTGATTCATAATTGTATAACCAACCCTAACAGAGATTAATGCCTAAACTTGAAACGTAACCAGGGAGTGAACACAGCTTGGAAAATAATAATGTTAAATAATACGTTTTTGTACACAATTTTCGCTGCCACTTTATTTGTTACCAGTTTGTATTTTCCTGTATTTCTATAAATATATGCAAGAATTAGTGCCAACCTAACTGCCCTCTTGAAAGGTGCGCTCTTAATTTTTGGAATATTTGTAGAATGGTGTGATGTTGTCATAATATGTTGTAATATACAGTGTTAGTGTTTTGTTTGTGAAAGTGTTTGTCAACAAGAAAAGTTGGAAATAAAGTATAATATATTTAAAGAAAGTGTATAAAAATATATACTGTAATCCCTTTACTTGGGCGGCGCTGACCCATATTTTCATTGGAGCTTCAGCACCCCCTGCTAAAAATACCTTCCCGCGGCTATGACCCTACCTGCTCTTGAAAGTATTTACTGTAACCCCTACCTGCTCCTAAATACTAGAAGGCTTACTTACTGTAACCCTACTTGCTCTTGAATGTAGGCCTACTTATACTGTAATCCCTACCTGCTCCTACATGTAAATACTAATACTTACTCTAACCCTACCTGCTAACTGTAACCCCTACGTACTTGCTCCTAAATACTAATACTTACTGTAGCCCTACCTGCTCTACCTTGCTGTGCTGTATTGTAAATATACAGCACAGCTGTTCCATGCTATCCTCCATATCCCTCCATGCTCCATAACATGACACCTGAAGTGACTCTGCTCTCAGCATCCCTTCTGACTCAGAAAGATCATTGACTAGTCTGTACAATTTACATTTCACCCCAGAAAAAAATAACTATATTGGGTTTAATGAGTATGGTGTCAGCCTTTCTGTACTATGAAAACCAAGGCTTTGCATGAGTTTATCACAGAGATGCTGTAAAATGCTCTAATAATGAGATTGTGAATGCAAATCAGCTCCCGGAAGAGAAATCACTCAAAAATTAATTTCCTATCTGTGGTGTGACTGTCATAGCCTGAGAATTATTCAGTCTTTGACAAACACAAAGAAGAAAAACATACCCAACATCTGTCATTATGAACTACTGTATTTAAATGTCCTTCGTGATTCGTGCAATACTGTAGCTGCCAACACGTTTCTCAGATCAAAAGTAGGCTGTGCCTTAGAAAAAATAATATAAGTGTCAATCAAGGCTGCCGTCCTCAAAACCCAGATCAAAATAGATTATTATCAGTTCGTTTTGTTTTTAGAGGAGACCACTGTGGAATAAAGACAGACAGTATAGCCTCCAGTCTGAGTTTTACCATTAAGAGACACTATATGAGTCAACTCGTTTATTACCTGGCTCTCCATGTGCTCCCGGAGTCGGGGTCCCCTTAAAGATGCTCAACATATTAAAATCAATGGTGCACAGCTACTAATAGCCTATAAATTCGCTCTCTGAGTTTCTTGTCCCGGTGTCAAGGTGGGCTATACACCATTTTATCAGGTTTATTGTTTCCGTTTTACAGCGCTGAGAAATAGGCTATCGATTTAACGCGTCCTGTGTCAACTTTAGCCAAAATTGGATTTTAAACGAGCGGGGCAGGGCATCTCCCACCGACCGACACGCCGACCAGAAGCAACCCATTTGGACACAGGGGACTGTATGGTTTGCAGGTATCGGCAGCGCACTGAGCCGCGCGCCTCGCAATTCATCCGCAGTTTTGAGACGGTTCGCAGGTGGAGGACACCGGAACGACCACTCCACACGGACTGATCAAACACCCGGGGATGTTCTGATTTAGGACACAAACTGCTTTTCCGTTTCGGTCTGGTGTCTGTATGGCACTATACTGATTTGATTCTCTGCAGCTGAAACCTTTTTCTTTATGGCAAAAGTTTGATCAAAATGATTATTAGCTCCTCTTATGTTTCTTCACGCAGAGCTCAGGATTCTGGCGTAACTGTTCAGCCTTCACCTGACATATAGCCGCAGTCGAGTCGTTTTCATTTCGGTGCCAATTTAAACTGGCATCTTTTTATTCCCGTTACCTATCTAGTCGGTCGGGATTACGTCCGTTTGAATTAACACCCTACAGGATGGACTTGTTCGGATTGTGTTTCCTCCAGCTGGCTCTTATTGGTGAGTTGACCGACACTAAGAATTACATTCAAATTTTAATTAATTTGAGAACAGTGAACACGCACTTTCTTATTTGATTTATTTTTACACTTTAGCTTATCTACGTGCTCATGAATGCCAGTATAAAGTTCCAGAAGGGATATTATATTGCTAATGCCATAGGCTGTTTTTCACTCAATCGATTTACTACACAGTGCGAAACACAATTGATTTGGAGCGGGTTATAAGACCACTCCGACCGATATCAGATGTGACTGACAGCGTCAGTGACGCGGCAGGACAGTGTATAGACAGGATCGCGTCTCTTTGATTTTTCAACACGTGATATGATAGCCTGTGGCTGAGCACAGATGCTTATTAAAACGATGACTAGAATAGAATAAGAAAGGAAGGACAACAATATAGGCAAAGAAAATTTACAATATTTTTCTTGCATAGCCTAGCTGTTTCTCAGTTCACACGTGAAAATGCCAATGTAGACAACTGCGCTTGTTTTGTTTTTTATAAGTGAACAACAGAATATGTGCGCGCTTGCACGACACATGTAGCCTACACAGCATGTAACTATGTAGGCTACGTGTGCGTGTGAGTGCAGTGGTTGGCATATTGGTACATACTGTATGCACTTGTCATAAAACAGCCATGGAATTGCAAATAATACCCAATCATCACTACCGTTATTCTCAGGCGTGCACACACACACACACACACACACACACACACACACACACACACACACACACACACACACACACACACACACACACACATCTAACAAACGCATTAGTCTTATGTCTCTCATAATGCCAGCTGCAGTGAGCCGTTTGCAGGACAGTGGTGTTTCTTGTCAGTGTATTTACAGACATCCCACTTTTCCATTCTGGTTCCACCGATGCCTTATCCAACTCCACCCTGCAGTGAAGAACTGTTTGGAGAAGCCCTGCAGCACTAATGCATGGTGAAGGGGGTTATATCTGAGAGATGTAGCTCTACTTCCCTACTACCCCACCCTCGGTTACAGTTAACAGTTAGGTATGCTGGGTTTGTCCAGCTAGGTATGCTGGGTTTGTTCAGAGGTGGAGTGAGAAATCCTGAGCCTCCTTGACCCCCCCCGCCCACCAACTCTTTGGTACATACAAACCCACCCTGATGTATCCCCCCTGCTGAAACACTCCAGCCTAGCACGGTTCTACCTGAACGTGATGGGACTGCTGCCGTGTTTTCTCCCCTGTCCTGTACCTCATAGGATATGAGGCTGTTATCATGATGGTAGGGGGGCATCATCCGATGGCACTTTTTCTGTTGATATTTTCACCCGGTCAGAGACACGTCAAAACAGCAGAGAGTGTCTTATTCTGTCCCTTGCAGCCCCCCGAAAGATGCAGACAGATGTCAGACAGACAGATTCAAAGAAAAAAGAGGAATAGCATCATCCTGAAGGTTGGACCAGCTGGAAGGTCATTGGTTGGAATCTTGGAGTCCTCTGAGGTTCTGGGAAGAGAACAAGAAAAGCTCTCATCTTCCTCAGCGAACAGTACCCAGCTCCCTTGAGCAGTTCGCACCTCACAAGCACTGTAGTGCGAGGCTGTGCCGGTGTTAACCAGCTCCCCAATGTGAGAGTGTGAACGAGTAAAGCCCTCTCGAACCCCGGGGCTGTTTCTGTAAATATAAACGTACTTCAGCCAACTGGCCTGTAAAACAACATCTTAACAGAGCCGCTGGCATTTCAAGCTCTCAGCAGTGTCAATCTAATCTGATTAATGTCTATTTTTTATGAAGCCTGGGTGCTTGAATCAGATGAATGCAACATTTTGGCATGTTCTTCCATTGCAGAACAAACAAAAAACCTAAACCCTCATTTTTTATATATATATATTTTTTACTTCAGATCTAAATTTGCATATTTACAGCTCCAGCTTGTTACGCTCCAGTGATTATCTGCCTCCGCTGCGCTCATCATTTTGCAATCATTAGTGTAATTTGTTGACTAGGATTATCACCATATTATTTTATTTTAATTCATGAATGGAAGAGGCTTTATTGGAGTTTCTGATATGGGAGGGATTTTTATTGTGTTACATATGGAAGATAATCTTTTTTACATGAAAACATGAGCAACGCAATGATGTTTGAAGACAGTGAATTCATTTTCTTGTCAGGCTATATTAAATGGACGCATTAGAGTGAAAATGCTTTATGTTTTCTGGATGCTGTCAAATGTGTTGGCTGAATCATGTTTTGGGGGTCTCGACACAGCCTGTCAGGTGCCTTAGATGTCCCATTAGCCTGAAAATGAATCAGATCACACATGTATAATGTATAGTGTATTATTTTACCACAAGGGGCTGTCGTGAGCAAAAAAGGGTCCTAGAAATCTCAGGACACTTACTTTATAAAGGCATGCAGACACTTTGGTCAATCATGTGCCTTGGATGTGGATTCATACAGAATGGTGGTGCAGGTTTTGCAAAAAGTAGTTCCTCTCAACCATGGGAGTTAATGGTGCTTGCTCAGTTATTATGTGGGTATATCCTATTTAGTAGGTATTATGCAGTACATAGCAACACAGAGCCAATCACATTCAATCAAACATATATTTTCATAGATTTGTCTTAGACACACTGGCAATTTAGGGAACTCAAGACAAGATCAAAAAACAAACATTATACATTAAAATATTCTATTACATTCAAGTGCATTATGGTCTGCAGATAGGAGATTAGACTTATCTGCATATGTAGCTGTTCAATTTACATTTCATCCCAGAAAAAACAAACTCAAGTGCACCCATATTCAAGCGAATCCATTTTACTGTTGTCTCCCTAGCACTGCTCTCAGCACATATTCAGCCTCATCACTATACTTTGTATGGAAACGAATAAATTGCACATTGCTTATTTGGTAACCTTCAATTATGGGTTGTAGACTTTGGACTTTATGCATTTATTCTCACACATTTGGTCCCCCACCCCCCATCCACTATCCACATTAATAATTCCTCCTCTCTGCTTTCTGACTGAATCTCCTAGTCTGTACAGCGCTTCACAGTTTCTTCATTTGGCTTAGCGGATAGTTTCCTGTGTATCTTTTTACTGATGAGAGAGAAGTGAGAGCATATTGTTGGAGTATCACAGGAGCAAACACAGCAGGCACAGGAGAATGACAATAAGTCCATGTGACAGTGAGAGAAGGATTTATTTTCCTGTTATAAGCTGCCTTTTGGGGTCTAGCACAGGCTAGAACTCCTCTACAGAATGTCTCTCTGTTTCTCCAGAGCTGTGTTGCCCCTCAGATCACCAGTGCTCAGCCTTGTTATTTTAACCTCTGGCTGAAGTGTGGTGCGGTCATCGGGTTAAAGTTGAACGAAACACTAAAATCAAACTGTAGGGGCAGCACATCTACAGGCATCTATAGGTTGAAAATCGTAGGTGGCATTAGGGCACAAGGATGTCATTTGCCATGCACACACGGCAAGTGAATAAACAGGCACTGTTCTGGGCCAGTCAGATAAAACGATTACAATAACATGGTTGTGTAGGGAGTGCTGTTCCTACTGATTTTAGCGTTTGTTTGTACTTAACTATGTGGAGGTACGGAGGGGTGGTGCCCTCACCTGATTGTGCTATTCAGATTATAAATGGTTATCATAGGCATGGACCTGGTACAAAACTGGTCCCACCCAGAAAGTTCCAACAGAACTGGCATAGGAGAGTCAGTGAGACTCTCAGTGGGGTCTCTATGCCTGACAATAGGTGTAACCAATCAAATTAACTGGACAGCCCACAGCCCACATAAATCCAATAATGTTCAAATGTGTTTTGTTTATGAAGATTACCTGTTTCTGATGTGGGGGTATCGAGGGTGTCTTCCTACACAAAGATGAGCCATCTATAGAAAGAGTCAAAGAAAGAGCCTTTAATCTGCAACGGGGAGCTCCAGGCTTGCAGATATAATTTTTCACACTCATTCCATCTTGTTTTATTGATTTATTGATTTAATTTGTCAAGTCTCTTCTGACAGATAACACAATAGCAGCCAGCGGGGAAAAATATAACTCTTTTTACAAAAGCCTCTGCTGTCTGAATGTTGATTCCTGTTACCCATGGAGTCTGGACTCAGCCAGCTGAACTGGTGACTGGTTGACGTTTATATCAGGGTGTTCATGCTGTTCCACTTGTACTCATACAGCACTGTGTTATCTTCGGCAAGCCGAGTAATATGTATGAAGAGCAGATGGAAGCAATTATCAGCCGCCGGCAGAGAAGAAAAGAGCAAAATAGAGACCTAAGATGGTGATAAACGGTCCATGGAGTAGACAAAATCCAACCATGGCATCAACCCTAGTAAGGAGGACTTTTCAGGGTTAAACCAAAATGACAGCGTTCCTTATTATGTTCCCGTCATCTACAAACGCTTTTGTTAAGGGACAATTACACCTCTGAGAAAATTATCCCAGCTTTGCTGCTCTGAAAGGATATGGCATTTAGTGACCATGGCCAGACATTTAAGTTGAAATAAAAAGCCTGTAAATGTGTCAGGACCGATGAGCACTTGGTGCGCATAAGGTAGAGATATCTCCCTGATAATCAGAGGCTCTCACCTTCCCTTCAGATGATCTGAGACATTTATCACACACCTTCTCAGTGCTGCATGGTCTGCAAGGCCTTTCAGTGCCTAATGGCTATCCATCCTGGCCTGCCACTGCTGATAAGCTCTGCCAGAGACATTTTGAGCCAAATTCAGGTCAGTAAGCAGAGAGTCATCAAACCTGTTCGCTAATATACTTACAATTAGGTAATTTAGCAGACGCTTTTATCCAAAGCGACTTACAATTACATGCTGCTATTACATGGAGCAGATAAGGGTTAGGCATCTTGCTTAAGGATGCTTACAGGTAGGCCAACTCTGGGGCCCGAACCTACAACCTTCTGGCTGGGAGGTCAACACCTAGACCACTAGACTACCCTGCCCTAGGCTTCACTGTGTAGCATTAATAAAATTAAATTAAATTTACTCCAGGTTGCCAACTCACACTCAATCTCTACAGTCTATGTGGAAGATACAGATTTTTAATTCGCTAATTGAACAAAAGTGTAGACACTAGGGCTGTGACGATAACCGGTCATGTGATGCCTACGGCGGTGTTGAGCTCAAACAAGCATGGTTTTGTAATTGTTCTATCATGTAGAGGGCGTAGATTTTGTGCATTTTATCTGAATGGCCCTTACTGTAATACGTTCAACTGTTCATGTGTTGCAGTGTTTTGGCGTGAGAATCGTTTGGGCAGCATGAGAGGCTGAAGGTGAAAGCGTGTGTCACACGAGAGTTGGCAAGCCTGGTAACTCATACACATTATTATTGCGTGTCATGTAAGTATTAAGGTGCAGCTCAATTATCTGTGGGCACGTGCCAACAATTGGAAATTGGTGCCATTTTGGATAAAGCTAAATGGTAGGAAATTAAGAACTTATGCAAGAAGTCCTATTATTATGCAAGAATTGGTATTTTTTGCTCTCGGGCTCCCCCAACAGTTGTCGAGTGTAATTCACTTTTCCACCACTTTCGTAAATGCTCAAATTGCCCTTTGAGCCCCCCTCATTGACAGCGGTACACATTGGTTGACAAGCTGAAGGATACGAAACAGGTGTCGTGCCAAATAGTGACCGTCTGCCAAAACTGATTGCCGTCAATGGGAGCCAGTTTATCTAGGCCTACGTCTATTTATCTGGATCAAACAGTCATAATGTGCAAATACAAGTTTTTGCAGTTTATAGTAATCAGGCATGACATTATTATAGGCAATAGGCTACTTGCATATAGTAGACTATTGTTTCCAATGTTTATACTGTATGTGTTTGGTATGTCTAATAACCTTGTTTATATTTGGAAACTAGACTGTAATTAACGGATGGTTTATATATAATATGAAGAAATTATCTCTTTTGTAATAAATTATTACTAATTGCACCTAGTGCTGTTGGGGAACTTAAATAGTGCTACAGGTGCGCAGCCAGGACGGGAGGCACAGGGCGTGCACGGGCCTGTGCACGCCAATCGTGACACTTGTGTTTTCAGCTCACAGAAATTGTTTGATAAGCATTTGAATGTGGAGTATGTGTATAAAACGTTGTTGGCTACATGATATAGGATATTGCAATATACTGTACATTGGATAGGGTAATTTATTACAAGCTCTAGCTGAGATAGGTTTGCATGGTTGCAATCTTTCAAGGCTTATTTGGTGTGAGATTGTGCAAGGAGTGAGGCCGGGGGTTAGTACCGTACTACACGGCAAGGTAGAACGGGAGGGGGGAGTGCCATTACTTGGGAGCGACTCCCGGCGTTACAGATTGACAAAGACTGACCAAGCTTTTTGGCGTGCAATGACATTTTTTTGTGTGCATGTTAGCCTGAAACGGGACTAGATGAGGTTAGATTACTTTTAAAATACGGAAAAATTACTAAACTCTGTGAGACAGGGATGACACCGATAAGGTTCCAGCCCACATCGCAATCTTTGATAAATAACATTGGCAGGGATTTACACTCTGCTGTCGGATTTTTGTTGTTTTCCTGTTAGCCGTGAGACAGCTAACATGTCAGTATAAACAGTTTGCAACCCTGCTCAATTAGAAAGTATGATTCATGCATTGCTAACAGTTTATGAGGTTTGGGATTTTAAAACAACATGGTTTTATTGCAGGACTTTAACCGGTGCCCTAATGCATTATGCAGTTCTTTCGTGCCCGCTCCCTAAATGTTACCGTGGGGGGGGTTTATAGAGAGAGTGGGCCCTCCAACAATGTGCTGGGCAGAGAACGGTCCCTTGCCAGTGATTCAGATTGCCACCTCGGAAATACACCTGTGTTCAAAAAAGAACATTAAATTAAAAATTTGCTATATTTGCCCTCGTAAAGGCCGACCCATCTCCATCATGGTGTTCATTTTTTGAGGGGTTGAATAGTCAGTAACAATCTACTGTATAACAAAACTCTACATAAACTATAAAAACAATTAATAAACCATAAAAATCTATTTAATTAAATTAATAATTTCTTATTTTCTATAGTATTTTTTGTTATATAGAGATATGCAATGATGATTGATAGGTAATATGTAGGCTATGTTGTTGTCCAATGTCAAGTCTCTATCAATTATGTGACGAGAGGATACGATATAGCTAGTTTAGGCGCAAAATCTGAAAGTCAAGACTGACAAGCTGAGCACATCTGCAAGCTGAGTGAGCAGTCATGCCTTTCAAACATAAAAGCATCAGTAAGAAAAGATAAGACAGAAAAGAAGTTAGCAAAGCTCCCTAAATGAAATTCCTTTGGCTTTCCTTTTCAACATTGTCGAGGATTTTGCTTAACGCAAGGCTCATCAAATGCCATTCAAATAGGTCAGTACAAGTGCTTTATCAAGGACAATTTGGCTATCTGATGGGCTGCAGTGCCACTATTTAACAGGTTGTTGAGCGTCTGTGAATTGTGTAGGCCTATGTGTTTTACAGATGCAAGTAAAGCCATTGTGTATGTTGGTGTGTGCTTCATAACTAGTAACTAGCATGCACTATGGTCAAAATAGTGTGCCCTTGGGCCCGTTGTAACAACCTTACGACACTGCGCCTCTTAGCAGTTTAACCTTCCTTGGTGCCTGGAGTCGCCATTCATTTCTCCCATAGGATAATCAGTCACCCAAATAAGTATAACATCTGACATAACTTCTGTATAACTTCTGACATGATGTTTGGTATCAAAGTTAATTGTCAGATGATAACAACTTTGTAAATTTAGTAGCCCTAGATTAGTCACAATAAGCATACTGCTGTCGGAAGGTGGAAAATCGCGAAGCAGTAAAAGTAATGTGGTTTACAGTTAACTTCTCAGTAGCAATACTGAGAAAACAATAAAACACTTAATTGAGACATAAGGCTTATAAGTGGTATCATCCTACAAGCTGGATAAGTATCTTACATATAAACAAGGAATTTATGCTGGTGAGATTTAGCTAGAAAATGACAAGAATTATCCTTTAAGATGCAAATGTTTACAACTTCTTCAATGTTGTATTCAGAGAGAACCACCCCTCTGTTATCACCATAAAAAAATATGATTGACTAAATCTGTACTTAGCTTCTTACCCCCAAGGACTCCTATAAAAGGAGAGCTAGAGCAGAGAGGCAAGCTACACCATGGACATGACATCCTGTAGTCTAGGCTGTGGGGCACCTGGATCCATGGAACTAATTGCTTTCTAATCACTGATCCACGTTTTCAGCGATGGTGTTCAGCTCAGCCTGTTAAGATATCAATAGAGTGTGAAACCAGGACAGTTCAGTCCTACTGACTGAGCCGATGGGACGGGGGGAGAGGCTGAGGATGGGGCTGTAGCTCACGGGCCACCAGCAAGCAATCAACCCAGTCTGTCAGATATGTACCAGATAACATTAATGAGGGCTAATAGAGGTGTTTTGCCAGCAAGAGTTTTTTTCCCATCCTGTAGAGTTGGGCTGTGTAGCGAGAGGATCCACACTACCTACTGTCACTATTGTAAATTGTACTTTTCGATTCCTCGCTTCACTTCGCTGCTCTTGAAAGATGTTCAAAGATTCCACACAGGACTAAACACTTTATTTTGCTGTAATTACAAATCAGCTCCTGCATGACTGCATGTTTAGTAGTGATGGGCATATCGGCTCTTTAAAAAATATATATATTTTATATTTTTTTAAGTCAAACAGTTTGCAATAATTTGACTATGATTGCTATTAAAACAATTCTAATTAAATTATTAAATAACTTGTGACCTCTTCAGTATCAGCGCCCCATCCCCTGTCACATGAAACATTAAGCAGGATTTATGTATTAATTCCATGCTCTTAGGGATGCAATTAAACTCCCCTTGAGCACAGTAAAAGTTTGAATGGATGAAACCATAATCCTCTCTTGGGTTTGTGTAAAATGGCCAGAGGATTAACTAAACCAATCTAACTAAGGTAAGGAAACATACTAACAAGATAATGAATGTAAATAGGATTCTGCTGCAATGACAGATACAACGTGGTCTAATTAAATCCCCCTCCATGTGAATCACATTTGCAGAGCTGCCTGTCTTCCTCTAAGCAAATTCCAATTAGCAAGTGGGTGTGTGACGGAGTGCCAGTCAATCTCAGTCAGAGGCTGTGTTTAAAAGATGATAGCATGATGGTACATTGACTCAAATTCATTACGTGCCTCTTGTTCAGAAAAATGGGCAGTTACACAGATATTGATTTTTCTTTAAATGCTCTATGAAAAGGAGTCTTTTAATTTAGAAATTGGCAGCATGAAACCAGTGTTGATTGCTGGGGGGGGGGGGTTTGATTAGCCTTGTGATACCATCCTGATCTCACGATCTCCAGTTTGATTTTGCCGCCAATATCAGTCTGAAGCCCCTCAATTCAAAAGAGTTTGTCAAAAAGGCGGTGCTAATACATGTCAATCAAACTTCTGTACCTGTACCTTCATCTCAACCAATCAGAACCTGTAACATCAGATAGAGTGCAGACGGAAACAGGTGTAATAATGTAACATGCGTATGTATATATATATATATATGAAAAAAATGATGAAATCTTGACGATTTTATAACCACTTGGAGAAGAGGACACAAACTGTGAGAATTTTATATATATATATATATATTATGTTACCATAAGCAGCATGAGAATGCGGCCTAGGAGGCACGCTGAGCTCTCGGGACTAATACATGCAGGGATGCATATGGAATGATGGTCGCGTATAACTTGGATTATTGTTGCAAATTGATGGAATAAAACCGTGCGAGGCACGTGAACCAGAGACCAAACGTGGACAGTAGTGTTGTATGCAACGTTTGGTCTCTGGTTCACGTGCCACGCACGGTTATATTTCACCAAGTTGGGTTCTCACTCTGCTTAAAATGGGAGACAAGTGATTATTAATTGCCCACACCTGTCTCCCAATCCCCAAGTCCCGTGAAACACCTCCAAGCATCCCCTCCCACACACAGACCGAGCTAAGCCACGGCCACACCCCCACAGGTTGGAATGGCAATCAGCGGATGTACGTTGATGTCGTCATCTTAGGAAAAACTTCAGCTGACCAATGATTGACCGACAAACGCTTTTGAATTGAGGGGTTCCAGACTGATACTCACGCCGAAATCATATTGGACCTTGCGAGATCAGGATGGAATCACAAGGCTAGAATTTGATATTGATAACATTCATGCAGCTCCTTGGAGCTGATTCTAATCATGCTACACCTGACTAGCGTGCACACAGCCTTTTTACAGTTGATTTAGCAGTAAGCTGTGAATTACGGAATACAAAGACACAAACACACAAAAACACACACAGACACAAATAAAAAATGAAAGCTTAAGGGAGTTTCCCCGCATTATTATGTTGTATACAGGTTGTTGTCATCTTAGGGTCTCAGATGGACAAACAAAAAAATGTATTTCTGAAATCTGCAAGCAGCAAAGGAAATTGCAGTAGGGAATAAAGTACGAACGAAAGGCAAATATTGGTCCCTTTACAGAGGGAGAGAGAGAGTCAGAGATCACACTTACCCATGCGTTCAGCTTCAGTCCACCAACACGCGCACACACACACCAACAAAGAGAAGCTTTCTTCAAATCGAATTACCGATGCCTGTTGCGGCCATCGTCAGTACGGACCCCGTCTCTGTCCGTGGTTGCCTGCAGTGAGGCTCATTTATTTTGAGAAGACTTCCTTTAGACACGCTCCTTCATGTGGAACAGTGAATATAAGATATAAAGCCTGTCTGCCTGGTGACTATGGGCCTCTGCGAGATGAAACAACACTAGGGGAAAAGGGACTGAGAGATAGGATAGGGAGAAAATATTGGAATGCGCTTTTCTGGCTGGCTCACCCTGATCCCTTGACTCACCGTGTGTCGTCTAACTCTCATCTTTTAGGTTTAATTAGCTCCTTTTTAAGTCCCTCCATCTCCCCCTTCGGCCTCCCTGCACGAGCCAGGCACCTCTCTCTCCGTCAGCGCGGGTCTCAGTACTGAAGTGTGACCAAGCCCTCTGCCATTGATCTGAGGTCGCTTACCGCCGTGCCCATGACCTTTCGGGGATTTCAATTATGTGATAGTCGGCTGGCGAGGTGTTTTTTTGGATTGCGAGCTAGTGAGTGGGTAGATGAAATACTGCTTTTCAGAACTCTATAAAAGGCCTGGCACTCTTTGTGGTTCCCTAGTAGTGTGCCATCGTGGCCAGGAAGGATCACCAGGAGATAATCTCTTAGTTTACTTGACTTGAGAGAGCCTGAATCTGAAGAGATGGACAACCGACCCTTAAAGGAACCAAGAAATGTTTTTGGAAGGGCCCGGGTAGGGGGAATGGACTGTCGTAGCTCCACATTTGACCCCCATCTGATTGACTTCCTGACTCGACCAGGGGAACACGGGTTCACGTCACAGGGCGAGATGTCATCCGGTCTTGATAACTGCTACACTGGACAGAAGCCACTGAGTCGTGCAGAACACTAGTTGGTTTACCCCAGCCTTTAGGGGGTTCAGGAACCTTTGGCCCCCATCTCTATTGCCTAAGGGCTCAGGGGTTGAATACTCTCAGGCTGTAAGAGTACCCTTCTGAAAAAGTGTCCGCCTAGGCCCAAATGCTTAATAAGGCAGAGAGCCTGGACATAGAGAGTCAGCCAACAATCTGCCAGGGCCAGAGCCATGATAGATGAGGGTAGGGAGGGGGGGTGTTATTGAGGCTATACAAGGGCTGGTCCTGACACCCACAATGAATGAGATCCTCGCCATCTGTGAATTCTGTCACCCCGCAGGTCCCATTTTTATTATTCACATGAAGCAATAACAGTGATTCAGTTTCTCCCACTACCAATTTGTAAGCTTGGCTGTTAATACTGTAAATTATGCTGCACGTGGACAAAAAACGGATGGTGGTTAATCGAGGCGACTATGCTTAAGATATTTACAACCCTACTTGGCTCTCTGCATGTATTTTACTGTGCGTAGATTACAAAGCATATGGAAGCACATAGACAATTTTACAAACCTTTGGTACTAGTACTAGACTGTATGTCACAACCCTGCCTCCCTGAGCCCCTTGATCATCACCCCAGTCTTTAGGAACCATTGAGATGGGCTAGCATGTTCTGCTACGCTCGACTGGGTTATTCCCATTTATCCCTAACCCAACCTTCCTGCTCTTCAGAGACACAAGCTGCCATGTTAGCTTTTTTGCCAGCTTCCTAACCTGTTAGAGGCTGATTCTGTCAGCCTCGTTACTGTGCACTCTGATCCTGTGCACTGGTGGAGAAGAATTACCAAAGCCAAGTCTGTCTGTCCAGAGGCTAAAGGCCCAATATTTGACACATTTACTGTTTACTAAGACTGTTAGAAAATATTGGTCCAACTCTACTGGTGTTTGTAAATGGGTTTTAGACAATATGAGAATAAGAACAATCTCACTGTTAAAATCTGACGGCAACTGCCACACTTAACATGCTACAAATAACAAACAACTGACTTTTCAAACACAGAAATATCAGATTTCGAATGACTTGCCTGATGCCTCAGGTCCTCTGTTGTGTAAAACGACCCAAGTGCCACACAGAATTGGACACTATTTAATGCCTATCACTGGGAATCAATATCAGCAATATAAAGTGGAATTGGTGAACCCTCTTCTCACAACATATCATACGCATATTTAGTCTATCTTCAGGCTGTAATATCTTGCTACATTAAATCAGTATATTTTACTCCTGGCAGTGCTGATTTGTTTCCAGAGTAATTACCTCCTTGTGGAATCAGTTTTTTTGAGAGAGTTTACCAGAAAAACCAATACAAAACAATATACCCAAGGACATGAAGATGTATCTAATCCACTGGGGAAATCTCTACAAGATCAATTTCATTAATTGCTAATGGTTGATTCCATTTCCCACTGGCCAGCGTCCAGTGTACCTTATCTCTCAACTCAAGCGACTGGGTGGGGTCGACACTGACCCTGGGCTTCAATTTTTTAAATGTCTTTAAGGTAATTTATGCAATCTTTCCAAAATGTCACGAATTTGTCAATAAACTTGTCTTGAATAAGTAGACATTGTAGTTTTTAAATTCTATTAATGAGCTTGTAGTAATGACTTATCTGTTGGGGTCAAATCTGACCCCAAAAAACCCTGCTAATTCCACCATTGTGACATGAGAAAAGGAATCATTCTCAGAGTTGATGTTTCTGTGGGGACCAGATATCAAGTGATACATATTCACAGAGAGGACAGGGTTACTTCATTTTGCAGATTTTAAGCAGGTAGATAACCCACATCTGGACTTACACCTCTGAAGATTTTCTTAGAAAATCTATATTTTCCAGGTAAAATTAAGCGTCATGTACAGTAAGCTTCGATGCTTCATGTAAGCATAGCCTTTTACATGTATTTGGAATAAATGAGAAACTTTATAACATGCAAATTATTTAGCTTATACATAAAGATGAATGTGTGTTTATAGACTTTTATGTATAATATATTGTTTTGGACCAAGTCTAAATATCCTAAATATAAGTGTCCATTCCTCGATTATTTATATTCCTTTAGTCCACCGATCAAAATAATCAAAATGTTTTCTCATAAAAATGAATCCAAGTAAATATTGTTCTAATTTTTATATTAGTAATTAATTCTGGTTATATAATAAATAATCAATTTGATAGTATTTCCCATCTTGAAAAGAGTTTAGTGCAAGAGTTTAGGGCAAGAGTTTAGGGCAAGAGTTAAGGGCAATAGTTTAGGGCAAGAGTTTAGGGCAAGAGTTTAAGGCGAAATTTATTTATCAGGGAGCAGATAAATATGTTTATTTGATGAACCATGGAAGGTATGGAGGGGAAAAGGTTTCTCTCTCCAAAAGAGCAAATTTCAGACTTTTTAAAATGACTGCCTTTCTAAAACAAAACATATCCAGGCAGAGTTGTCTTACATTTCTTGTCTTTGAACTTAAATAAAGGTGCGGAGTCAGGTAGTAACGTGCATTTTGAGTTGTTTACTGAATTGACTGTGCTCTTTACATGATGACGATTTCTTCTGGTGAAATCCCCCTCCTAGCCCTGGATCTTAAAGGTCTTCTCCCTGAGAAATAGAAAGGAAAGGACGGGACAAAGTTCAGCATCTGACAGGAAGGCTGAAATCAGAAAGTGACTGAGGAGGCTTACAGGGGGAGTGATAAAGGAACAGAGCAGGAGAAAGAGCAGATTGCAGTGTGTGCGAAGAGAGGTTGAAGAGAAAGTGAAAAGAAAGTAGACAAGATGAATCAACACATTTCCAACAACAGATCCTATTAAAATTGCGTCAGCAGCGTTAAACCCCACTGATTCACAGCAGCGTTTGCAGAATCACCTTTTCTTACATGTCTGTGTGTCTCTTTTCAATGTGTAAATCTTAATATTATTGTATGCATGTATGTGTGTGTATTGTATGCTTAAGGTTGTGTATTTGCATTCGGGACCACTGCAGTCGCAGGATCTGTTGCTATGCTCTTTTGGAGACCAGCGGATAGTGAAATGGCAGGTGGTTCTGTAAACACTGCATCTGAGTGATTCACTATAGCAGGCAATTCTCCAGGTCTATAATGCCAGAGACAAAGAGAGGGAGAAGGCACACTGGGGCGCGATGCCAGCTGCTGTGAGAAAGAGATGAAAGATTGATCAAGGAGCCTGCAGCCTTTTCAAGGTAAGATGCGTGAGCCTCAGAGCTTAGGGAGTGAGGGGCCTCCTCCTCACTTCAGCTGTCCAGACCTCGTCCCCACTTCCCTTTCCCCGTCCCAGACCACCGTTGTCTTTGGGAGGGAGATGGGTTGGTATCCAGGAGGCAAGAGATCCAAGAATAGGTTTTTATCTCCATGGCGAGCTGCAGTTTTACAAACATTACTTCTCTCTGTGGAATCATTTTTCTTTATTTTCTTTTTTTAGTTCTGCCAGACCACTGTGTGCCTGCAGAGACTTTTTAATGATCACTAAAGGCCTATAATGTCTATCAGTACCATCAAACACGACGAAAATGATGCCTCTGGGCGTTAATCTCCACCTCCTCTTGTATTTATGATCTGCCACATATTTCTTTCTGCCACTCCTCTACTCCTTTAGGCCACATCCACATTAGCATGGCTACATTTTTACACGGGTAAATACGTTGTTTTTGGCCACCCCGCCAAAAAATTGTTCACTGAACTGTGCATGCTCACCACTGCTCTGCTAAGGCAGGCAGGCATTTACATTTACATTTACAGCATTTAGCAGACGCTTTTATCCAAAGCGACTTACAATTAGTACATTTGTCAACAG
>JAOEHI010047909.1:0-14773 GCA_025447815.1 Percopsis transmontana | reverse complement strand
TATAGCCTGGCCCATATCACAAAATCATGTGTTGCATATAGGCACATCATCCAGTATATAGCCTGGCCCATATCACAAAATCATGTGTTGCATATAGGCACATCATCCAGTATATAGCCTGGCCCATATCACATATTTAGGGCTGGACTATGCGTCGCATGAACAATCGGGAACACTTTACTACTCATGCACAGGCATTGATTATGATTATGTAGAGATGATGTATTCTGCATACCAGCCACGGAGTGGGAGAGTGGGGGGAAGCATCAAGGGGCTCGGCGACCGCCAGACCCCCTGCTGAGATGAGAAGGGACGGGAGGGGGGGGGCAACCAATCGGCTGTCGCCCGGGGCTCGGTAGCTCTCTCAATCTTCTTCTTCTTCTTCCACTTCTCCTCTCCCCCCTTTTACGTCTGTTATTTACACCGTAATTCTCACCTCGCCCACTCACCTCGGTTGTGGGGTTCAAGCAGGACCTGAAGACGGTCCTGCTTGAACCCCTCAACCCCCCCTCCCCACACACACACCCACGCCCCCTCAGTCCGCTCCCTCCTTCGGATTATTATTATTCTGTCTGCGGTCGCTAAGGAGACGCACACACCATCCATCACAATGTACAAATTCTCAGCGCATGGATTCGGTTGGCTCCTAATTAAAAAAGCCTTTCCACTCGTTTTCTTGGTAGACAATTAGACTTTCATCTCACCAGGACGCCACGTCCAAAGAGTCATTCTCCTTTTTACAAGAAGTCTATATAAAAATTATTAAAAAAAACAAAAAAAAACAGGCTCTTTATCCACTTTCCTTAAGGGCGCCGGTCAATAATTAAAGATATGGGTTTGAAAAGAAAAGGAACATTATATACTAATATCTTCTATTCTTTCAGAAAATGAGTTATATCGGACGAATACCTCAGGAGACTTCTCTTTATTTTAAACCTTTTTCAAAAGTTACGTTTTTGCGGCAAAGAAGTAAAGCCAGCCCCATCAGTTTGTAGGTGGGCTAACATCTCTAGCTAAAAAGAGGTCCATTTTTAGTACGTCCAAGTCACCGCCTGAGTAAAACTCTGAGGGCCTGATATGAGACAGCTGGAAGGGTTGAATAATTGAAGAGCGCGGCCCGGCACTGAAACACAGGCCATGTCTTCCCAGCTGCTCCTTGCGCTGAAGATGACACTTCAGCAGTTGTCAGACGTGTGCAGTTAACAGGGTCCATCTGTTATCGAGGCGTAATGAACAGCGGCAGACCCTGGGAGAAATGAATCACAGCCGCTTTATCAGCACACGACAATGGCAGTGATTGCGCCTCCCACATTCGTACAAGTGCGTTTGCGTAATTACGACATTACTGATCGTAACGACGCCTCGCATGATGGCAGGGGAGAGGATGATGATGGAGACGACGATGACGAAGGTGATCGCGATGCAATAAAAGCAGAGCGGGAAGATTGGTGAAAACATCAGTGACGTCGTTGATACTTGTGCCTATTATGCATGCGGGCGACACACACTATTTGCATATCTGAGCCAGACGGGCGGGCCTGCAAGAACAGACAAAATAGCCCCAAAATACCATTAAAATGACGAGTATTGTAATTGTTGATAGCTCTGTGTTAACAGCTGCCAAACTGAAAAGTAATTATTCAGATGTAGAACAGGCTGGCGATGAAAGACACGGGGAGTGTAACCTCCAAAATCAATACTTGGTCTGCCTTTTCATTACATAAGTGAAATTTGTATTCATCTCAGAGATATATATTTATCCCACTTATACCCTTGGCCCAGGAGCAAATTCATTTAGTAATGATTACCTGACTCAGGTAAAACCAATTTCCATTCACTTGTTACCCCAAGTCATTGACAAGGGCAACGCCAGGGTCACTTCACAAGCAGGGTTTGGTTGCAGACGCACCATCAGCACTTGATGCTATATGGACTTGTGTGTGTGTGTGTGTGTGTGTGCGGCTGTGAGTGTGTATGTGTGTGCGGCTGTGAGTGTGTATGTGTGTGTGTGTGTGTGTGCGGCTGTGTGCTTGTGCATCTAATTCCCGAGAGCTTGAAGTTGGTGTGCTGCACTGCACTGACCCACGGTTGCTGCTGGTTGCAACAGTAGGAAGTTATTTCTTCTTACAGGAGACAGCGCTCAGACTTCACTGGTGGTGGATGACCTTCATTTATGTTTGTCAATATGAGTGGCATTCCCTTTAAGCTGCGAACCACAATCCTGACATGCCAATCTGGGAAAGTTAACCATCAAAACGTAAAACAGGAACGGGATCGATTTAGACTATGTTAGTGTTATTGTTAAAATGATTCTTGAATCAAATTAACTAGTCGTATACTAGTTAGTTAGTTAGGTCACTAACTAGTATAAATATTAGTCTTTTTCTATGTGGCTTTATTTTTAATTGTTACTATTTCATTTATATTAACTATATAATAGTATAGAATATGATAATATATTCAGTATATATAGTATTAAATAATATATTCAGTATATATAGTATAAAATAATATATTCAGTATAATTCAGTTGGAATAGATGTATACTGAATTGTATACATGTACAGTATATATATATATATATATTGGAGTGAGAGGGAAGGAAGTTACTACCAGACAGTTCTGACTGAAGACAGAAGGCTGAATGATGTTTATTTAACTCCCCAAGCACATACTGTAGCGATGTAGTGAGTGAAAAAACAACAGACACTAGCTACTCACCCCCAGTTGGGAGACCACACACAGCCCACCATTCTCATTTGCAGACCTGTTCAGTGTGTTTATCTGCCGTTGGCCATTAGTCATTATGTTTTTGTCCACTGTCACAGCGGGTTTTGTAATGATATGCATTGACCACATTTGGCATCAGCAGATGCAATAACTGTCCAAATGACAGGTTCCTATAGGCCTGTGATCAGCACTTGCCGCTTCTAATAACAGTGGTTGAACACCCTGTGGTGTTGAAATGAAACATTGCTCTGGCAGCGATGGTAGTGTGTCCCACACAAGGCGCCTTGTTCCCGCACAATTAATGGAGATGAAGACGGTGTTCATTCTGTTAAGCGAATGTTTTTGTGTTTGCAAACCCATCTTTCATCTCCCGAGACGTCGCTTCCGGCCCCTGGTTCTCATTAGTGTTAACAGACCAGAGGTGTCTCCAGTTACAAAATCCTTGGTCTTCTTCTCTATCGATGTTCTCTCCCGTCATTGGACACTGTGCCTTTTAAACTTTGAAAAAACATCCAGACATCGGTTGAGGCTATACGCGCATAAATCCTGAAACCATTGACATGTGAGCATTTTTAATTTCTATAATATCGTATCATCTTCATTAAACTGCCCAAAGCTAGGCTGTTGTTTGATTCCAGTTTTAGACCTGCACTAATTAGTTACGAACATCTGAGTGCAAGAACAACATCTTTGTCACTCAGCGGGGGGTATAAGATAAGGGCAAAAAGCACAGAGCAGAAAACAGCAACACACTGCAGCTAACGCAATCGAGCTACAGCCGTGTCAAACACGTGTTTTGGTTCAGGTGTGTACTCAGAATGTGTGAATTTGCAACTTCGATTTAATACGGTCATGTGACACCGCTCTGTACCATGTGAGACATGTGCCTAACAAGGCTGTTTTATGAATAATAAATAGTTTGAGACAATTTTCGGTGAAGGAACACCACGGCGTATCAGGCCTATTAGCCCGTGCTTTTGATTTCCTGTCCTGCTTTAGGGGGGAAACCTTCAAAGCTGTGCTCTGACGAAATGGTTTCAAAGACCCCCTGCTGCCTGTGTCAGAGAACCGGTTCTCTCTGTACTCAATAAATTAAAGTTATCCCAAACGTCTCGTGGTGCAAATGGGGGCTTCATTCGTCTGCACACATTAATGAGGACTTGGAGACAACAAGCCCACTGCATCCTTATGAACAGTGAATGGAACAGGTTCAGACACAAGACTGAAAACCGCTGGACTGCAACGTGTGGGTGTTTGGTCCAAACACACTTTGATAATAAAAATATAATAAGGGTTAAGAAATGCTTGGAAAGAATTACTTAATACTACAATAGTAAAAACAATACTTAATTATTATCATTATATTTATTATAATAACCACTATTAGCAGTTGTAGTATGGTACTGGTATGTTAACTGATAAGTTCATAATAGGAGTAGGAGGATGAAGGAAAAGTGTAGAAGGACTAGTATGTATGAAAGTACATGTGCTGTGTGATATAAAGTAAGTTTCACAACTGAAATCTAACGCTGACAACCTGTATAATTTGTAATTGTGAAATGATACATTTGGACAGCACTTTATGTTTGGTAATAAGCATTGTTGTTAAGTGGAATATTGATGAAAATGACACCCTCATTGGATGCCATCTCTACGGAAGCCCGGAGGTGAGAGGATTGATTACACTTTAGTTGGTTCACTTGGTCTAATTAAAGATCTAAGGGACAGCTCCTCGTGGGGAAACCAACTCCACTGTTTCATCCAAATGTCACACAGCGCCAGGCTAATGCGGCAATAAAGCGCCTCCTCACCTACGGACGCCTGGTAGGTTAGCACGTTGTGTTTATGAAGATTTGTTGCCCCAACGCGATTCTATATTTGGAGGACTGAGGGGAGATGCGTTCGGCGGTGCGCTTCTCAGACGAGCAGCCACGACGCACGCGTGATAAATGGCACGAGCGCGGGAGAAGTTTGAGCGGCCCCGCTACCCGCTCTGCATTCTGTCATCCATACGGAGGCGCCCAACGTATCTGGGTTAAAGGGACGCTCCCGGATCGGTATACGGAATTCTACCCGTGGTTATGAACGGTGTTATGCAGAAACATTGCTGATGAAACTCCTCTCCACCCCTCCCCTTACAGAAACGTGCATAGTTAAGTTCCAAACATAAATAGTGAGTTGGGGCAGAAGGACGGGGTTCTGGGGTGCACAACATCGGCGTCGCCAGGTCATTTTTCCGGGGCTTCAACCCCGAATGTTTTGACTGTAGCCCCGAATGTAATTTTAAATGTATGCAACACAAAGTTTAGGTGCAGTTCAACAACAACAACACAAATATGTTCTGAATGAATGTGCAATAATGTTCATGACGCAGCCTGTCTCGCGGGTCTGCGAAGAGCGCGAGAGTCACGGTCCGCCACACACACACACACACACACTGTCATACAGCTACGTCCCGAAGAATCTGGGCTCAGCCCCGGATGTTTAGGCTAACAGTGCAGGTGACGCCCCTGGTGCACAATAAAAGGAGTGCACCTTTAACGGGGCATTTCGTTAAACCCCCGACTCTGTAGCTTTCTTACCTTTGATATTTAGTCCTCGTGCTGACGTTCAGACAGGAAATGGCTGGAAATGGCTTTGTCCGTTTTTTTGGTGCTCTGTTGACTTCAAACGTTTCTCAAAAACATACTTCTATTGTGTCATATTTCTGACTTTACTGGTAGTTTGTATTCTCGAGTTACTCTGGTTTATTGTTTTAGGTAATTGTCTTAAGGTCTATTTCTGTTTTTAATCTAAAATATAAATATATAATTAAAAGCTACAACCATTCCAAGTAACTGGAATAAATTGAGAATACCTACGACTAGCAGAGACGGCTCTCAGCTTTGTAGACACGTTAGAACTACAGCGTGGAAGTGAATGGAGGATGGAAACTATGGAAGTGAATGGAGGATAAAAACATCTATTGGTAAAGGGAAAATAATTCAGGCCAACTGTCAAGGTTATAAAAAAAAATGCTGTTCTGCTGTTGTGTTCAGATGAAATATAATATTTACTAAAGTCATAGTAACGTTTAATAAACATGACACTTCTGCTGAACAACTGCTAAGGGAGTGAGGGAGAACATAACATGGAGGCATGATCCTGTGACAAACTGAACAGGGCTGCCAAACCTTTTTTTATGCGCGATTTAGTTAATCACGTTTAATGAAAAGCAAACAACAGTGTGCAACGTGCACAGAGCCGTAACCCTCATAACATGGTGCCGCTCGCCCCCACAATGCAACGCTGCATCACATTCCCTACAGGAGGTTTTTGAAACTAACAAAAATACATGAAGAAATAAAGCACACAAACAGAGAGGAAGGGAATCAGTGCGGCTTGTTTGCACTTGTTTCAGTGCACCGTACCGAACAACAATGACGACAGATGGCGAGGCGTACAAAAAATGAGTCAACCACAGTGATTTGACGACAGATGCCAATCAAAGAGCCGCCGTCGATGACTTTGATGGAGTTAACACACTCCGTTATGCCTGCTTGTTCTCTGGGGCGATGCACGCCAGCAAACCTCCACAAATGGACCTCCCTCACCTCCACGACATCTTTACCTTGAACACAAATCAATACTGTATGTCTCTCGAAACCTCAAACAAAACAAATGATCAAACCGGAGTGCTGCAATACTCGCAGCACTCCCAAAGACCTTTTCTTTTGCTTGTCAAGAAACTGGCCTTAAATTAAATTTGTCAAATCAGCGCGGCAAAAAAATATAAAATAAAATAAAATAAATCTTTACTAAACAAATGAGTGTAAATTGTCTGTTGGTCTCTGAAGTCAGCAGGGAGGAGAGGAGAGTCCAAGCCAGATTGGGACTTCTATTGCCAACGAAACAATTCAATTGAGGTACACAGATTGGTTATTTGTCTCAATCACCTGAATTATTCCTCCTACATTCATTCTAATTAACTTCAATTGAATTGTGTTGTGTTCGAGGAAACAAGTGGTAACAATGGTCAGTGCTCAGAAGACACTACATTGACTTGATTACTTTGCCTTAATTCTATTGTGTCTCCAAATCCCATGCATATTTAAACACTCCACCAAGTAAAGATTGTGTTTAAACACTTTCCCAGGCATGATAATGTGGAACAAATCGTTATTTTTCTCCACTTTTCCTTTGCAAGTGTGCCACTGTGAACAGAAGCTAATACATAGGCACACACTGGCTAATCTGGGATCTTTGATTGATATTGATTAACAAGCAGGTATTAACATGAGAAGACTATTAATGTTGTCGTTTTTTAAGGCTGTAGTCCTAGAAAGACCTTGTCATATTTCGACCCCTTGGGAAGACTCCTTAACATCTGGCTTAGACTAACAAAACGTCACGTCAGGGTCAGAAAGAATCAACCACATTTTATTCAGCCTGTGTCCTCGTACAAAGGCTGGATTAGCACAGTGGGTTTCTAGTTAAAGTTGCCAAAATTAGACCTATCGTTTTATACGCAGCTGTTATCACTGGCAGGTATGCACAGGCATTAACAGAGAAGGAACTGCGTAACTATATTGAATGGCTTTTCAGTTTCATTTATGTCACATTTATATCAAAACACATTATTTCTTCCATTATAACATTTCAAAACTCCACGCTTAAGTCCAGACTTTAACACTATAGCTAGCCATGTCACTCCACTAGATTGAGTTTCTTCGGGACAATGCTTTTCGTGGACACATTTATCTACGCCACAAAATACCACAACTGTACAACCTCTGGAGAGCCCCGGTGGATAACAAGCTTGTAGATAAATTGGTTGCACAAGGTCACTACCTATATCAGATCCTTAGTGTCCAACACATATTTGTGCACTGACGCAGCATATATTCATGTGCGTTTGAATTTGCATCGTTTGCTTTCAATATGGCAGTTCATCACTTAAAGCATTATTTTTCTGCCAAAACATGAAATCTAAATAAATATGATGTTAATTTGGCTGTGCAGAAAAACACAAGTCAGCCTGCCTCCAATATTGAATTTCCTAATGTAGGACAACTGATAAAGAAGGAACATAAAAAGACCTCAAATTGGAGTCAAATCTTTAAATACTGGTACCAATAATGGTGCATATCAAAAAATATGTTCATGGTTGAGTTATTATTATTTATTTTTACTATAAGTTGTCTTGCCGTAGGGATCACAACTATATTACTATATTATGTGACAACCTTCTTGTGATTCTCCATGTTGAAGGATTGAGGGTATAATTAAAATAGCTAATAATCCAAGGAACTAGCATTCAGTGAAATTAAGGAACACATTAGGCCCACTGGTCTGTGGTGTATAAACCCGGAAAGTGGAAGACAATTTAAGGTAACCGCAGATGAGCCGAATGTCTGTATACAGTATGTTCTGCTCGTGAAATAGAGATATAAAATGGATGCACTTTCCAATTATGTGATAACAACCCTTGTCACAGGAAATCATCAAGGGGTCTAATTATAATTGATCGCATTAGCCATACCAGTTCTTTAAGATTTATAGCATAGCTGCCCAAAGTAAGATCTGTGGGCCAAGTTTTGCTTCGCTCCGAATTCTCTCTGGCACTCTGAGGGGTTCAAGAGTAATTTTGAGATAACTTGTTAATTAAAAATCCATATGAACCAAAGGCATGATGACATTAGACCTAAAAGGCAATTATTTACTCATTAAATGGGTCAGCAGGTTGTTCTGAAGCTAAAGGTTGCTTAATAAAAAGGGAGGAATAGCTGTCTCTGTCCCCTTAAGCAACAGGGGGGCATATTCCATCTGTGGGTTGACGACAATAAAGTGTCTGGTGTCACAGACACAGCTCACAGGCACCCCTGAAATGTCTTGAAACGAGGCCCTGAATCACAATGGGCACAAAGCCAGCTGCAGTGCAGGTGACACTGTGGAGGAGATTCACGAAACAGCAAATACCTGTAACCTTGTTCAAATTAGCCAAGAAAACAAACTCAGCCTTCCACTCCCAATTTTCTATATAATAAATGTCAAATGTCATCTTCTGTGTCTCGTGACCCATTTTATGTTTCAGCCCCGGAACATTATTAGCGAAAAGAGTTAGGGCATCTTGATTTATAGAAGGCTGTTCCACTTGGTTGGTCAGGTAAACCCAAGGAGATTTTTACGCTATATATGCTTTAGAAAGAAGTAGGCTACCATCAAATCTGTGTTCAATTATATAAAAAATAATGATAAAATATCAGAAAGAACTTGACTGTTCTAGTCTAACAGGTTTGCATCTACTACACGGGAGACTAAATACACAAATTAAATAAATAAATAAAATAGAATCCATAATTAGATGTGTCACGACTCACGAGAAGCCAGGCACAGTAAGAGCAGAAGAGCAGAATACTGCAGCCCCATCCTCTGGATCTGCAGTACAATTACATTGAGATTCATTTGGGTGGTACAGTACGGGACTAAACAGATGACATCAGCAAACAAACTTAGGGAGCATATACTCAAAACCGAACATGTTTTGGTTGAGAATATGAATGGCTTTCTTGGTGTAAGAAACCCAACAATTTGCCTTAAGGTATGGATGGGTAATACATATAGTACTGTATGGCAGTCACTATAGTCCTATAGTCATGATTACCCCTTTTTTAGAGTTTTACATTGTATTTACTTTCCCTGAAACTTTCCACAGAATAAGATGCATGAAGTTCAGCTGGGAATTGTCTCGCCGCTATTTAGAAGTCTCTGTTTGTCAGAATAGCATGCTGGGATTTGTCTTTTATCCGGCGTGTAAGTCTGCTGAGCAAGCTTTAACAAAAGAAAAAGCAAGCACTGAATGGCCTTCAATTTTAGGGGACAGAAACGTTGAATAACAAACAGTGCAGCTGGATCTGAACTTCTGATGTCTCTAAAGAAGTCTCTGAATAAGAAAATAGTCTAACAGGATCCCAAAAGCTGTGTGTGCCTCATATGGATACTAAGAAAAGCTGGACTTAGCTGGGTTTAGGTTTAGGTTAGCAACACTATTTCTAGGAACAAGGAAAACTGAATTTTTCTAGGGCATCCGACATGTTGTAGCCTAAAAGAGAACTAGCATTTTATTTTTGCAATGTTTGAGTATACTTAAGTATGAATTATTTAAAGATGCATTTCTTAACATTTTATATAAACATACTTAACGTAATTATATTGTAGGCTATGAATACATATTAGGTTTAACTATATACACACATACATAAATACAGTACATACATACTATTAAACTACTGCATATTTTATCTCTTTGACTTTATATTAACATCTTTGTCAGTCAAACAAACTATATACGCTATATTGGCGTTTACTGTCTGTGTTATAATGGAATACATTTGGCATATTTATTTCTTCTGGAAGAGTTCTTCATTGTCGTTAAGGCTGTTTTCTCTGAGGACAGATATATTACATTACAGTAAGCATTCCTATGCCAGCTATTAAGTGAGATTTCGTTGCTGTGGTCCAACAGCTGCCAGCGGTTCGTACCTGGCTGGCATTTTACCCAATATATAGTATTCCCTTTGAAATAGAAAGACCTGTACTGTAAATGCATCTCAACTTCTCCATTTGTGAATAGGCAAATATCTGCACCGTCTCTTTTTGGACACAATGAAAGCATGGAAAATAGGGTTATGCTAATTTACTTTTCTAAAGTTACAAATGAATTAGAAAATCTCTAGAGGTTTCAGCTAATAGGCCTATTTTTCTAGGCCACCGATACAAACTATTTGTCCAATCTTATTTCCGGGATTTCAGTGATGCCACTAACTCTCAGCAGGTCAGCATTGTAGCAGCATCAGCCTCCAATAGGTTCAAATAGTCTATTTTACAGAATTTGGGTCCTGAGTAGCAACCACTTGGTGGATATTGGCCAATAGACATGCACAGCCTTGAAGAATTGAAGAGGTGTGGCATTTTGCAGCCATCTTTGGAGCACGTGGAATATTTACTGTCAAACTGCACCCTTACTGCACTTTTACTGCACTTTTGCTGCTGCTGCTGCTGCTTTGGTGGAACCCTCTGCAGTTGTATTTTAGTTGTACTTTATCGTTATGGTATTATGCTCTATACTGCTTATATCTTGTACTTAGATTCTGTTCTTTTTATCACTTAGTTTTATATCTCCTATTTCATAACGTGTCTTGTTTATTCTTTGTAGTCTTAAATACAAACGCACCATTTGATTTTGATGCTATTGCAATGTCGTTGTGCTTGCACAAAGACAATACATTTCTTGACTCTTGAATCTTGAATGTGTCAACATATATCAGATGCCTCTGTCTAACGCACATGGCAATCCTAGTCTTTCAAACAGTTAGGAAGGACATTATGAAATTGCTTGAAAGGAGATTGATGAAGTTATCATCCCAGGGAACTTCTCTTAGCCGTGTTCTGTAATTTCAATCAATAACACAGTGCAAGAAATAATAATCTCTCTCATCTATTATCTCCCCATCAGATACCCTCGCTGTCGCTAGGACATTGTTTAAGAAAAAAGAAAAAAACAATGAATAAAATATGTGAGGTGAAAATTGTATTTTCCATATGAATAATGTAAAAGAGGTTACGCAGGCGGTGGCGTTCACTTTTCAAGGTTAGGGTGTACTGTTTTTAGCCCCCCCTTCCTCTGGACAGTGCTTTGTTTTTGTTTGGATTGAAATGAGAAGATCCAGGTCTATCAACCGTTTTCTGTGCTGGGGAACACCCCAACACAGAAAACGTGTGTGGGTGATGTGTGTCTTGTATGTGGACATTTTGATAGATTTGACCCCCCTAAGTGGGAAAGCATTCATTTACACTATATTGATTTTTGTCTACTAATACTGGTTGCACTAATAAAAGTTACTGTCTTTAAGGATGAGTTGCAGAAGTTGCACGTTTGGTTATATTTTTCGTTTGGAGAAAAATGACAAAATACTCGTTCTTTGCTATTTGTATTTTGACTACTGTCCCTTTAAGAAAGGGGCGGGAACCCTATGACAATCATGTGATAAAAACAAGGAAGTAGGACTGATTTGATGATGAAAATTAACAGCTAAAAAACTTTCTGTAGTCTAGTACACAATTTGATATGCGTTGCATCTACAAGTGTTGGCCAATAGAAATAGTGTGACCCGGGACAAAATGATTACGCAACTTACTTTAGTATTACTCTTCCATCTTGGGCATGCATCAGTGCCTCTTGTCATCAATACATGGCCCTTCAAGGACGCGGCGGCTACAGGTGGGTCATATGGGCATATGCGACCCCGGGAGACTTTCTTAGCTTAGCTAACGCCAGCTAACTGTAGAAAATGATTCAAGTCCATTTCATGCTCGAGCACGTGTTTGGGTTTCAAACCTGCGCTCGCCTAAGCTTAACTTCGAGGACACGTTGGAATTAAAGCGCCTTGGTACCCACCAGCCACGGGATATTGGCATCACTCAAGCTGCTGGTAAAAGTAACCGCGGGTTTAACATCAAGTGGTCAACAAGTGGTTTTCGAAGAAAAAGTGGCTAATGGGTTAGGAAGCGTCGTTCTCTTCAAGTGGGCCCTCAGCTTTGGCGAGTGAAAACACATTTTATCATCCGGCCTTTGTGGCGCTGGCCCGTGCATTGGCCATGTTGCTGTGCTGGGTCGATTGATATAGATGGTGTCAGCGTGTCCATGCTTATCTATTAAGGCTGTTGTGTCCGCCTAAATATTGCATTTAGGCTTGTGATGGTGACTCCCCCGCTCTCCCTCTGTGTACAACTGGAAGCAAGCCACTCGTTTAGTGTTCTGTTGAGCCAAGCTGAAAAAAAAAAAAAAACATGCCCCACCAATTTTTTTTACATATTAAAAACGCCACTGATCCTATTCTCATTATGAAAGATTAAAAATTCGCCTGCTGTGTGCTGCAGGAAATGGGCCCACTCAGGGTTAGCCGCGATCACGTTATTTACGTCACGTCACTGGTCGTATGATCATCGTGCAGAACTGTGCCACTTGCTAATAAATCGAGACTACTAACGTCTGATCTGATGAGATCAGAGAGCTCCCATTGGCCGTCGATGGCTTTTGAAATGCCTGCTGCAATAGTGTAAATAGCTTCTTTTTGGCTTTAATTGATCGACAATTAAAATCCACCAATGTGTAGGTTTTTTTTGTGCACTTGTAGTTTATATACTGTAAACTATAACACTGTTATTTTGCTGGTAGAACATTATTTTAAGAGGGCTACTTAAACTGCATCAGGCAGTGTTTTAAAGTCAAGGAAGTTACCTTTTTATTCCACACCATGCCACAGATGGCAGTTAAAACACTAAATACCCCATCTTGTGAAGGTTGGCCAGAGAGGCTGGTTTTAGCTGAATAGAAGCCGAAGCCAAAATCCACCATCTTTTGACCTTTGACGGGTGTGTAATTTCAGATCCTGGCTTCAGCTTTTATCTCAAGTTTCCGTGTTCAGCCTGACCCAGTGTTTTATTAGCTTATATTTATGCGTTTCTTTTTTTTACTGCTGCCTCCATAGCTTGGAAGACTCTGCAGGCAGGTGGCACAGTGTTGGATGCAGTAGAGATGGGCTGTGCCCGTTGTGAAACAGATCAGTGCGATGGCAGTGTGGGTTATGGAGGAAGTCCAGATGAGACTGGGGAAACCACACTAGATGCTTTAATTATAAATGGGTAGGTTCCCGCAGCTAATATCACTCCACACGTACAATACATAAACGCGTAATGTATTCAAACTGAAAATATGCATTTTTTTCCTTCCTTTGTTTGGTTACATAATAGCCTATTTATATAAAGAATAGAAACTCATTCTTTTTATTTTTTTATTTTTTTATTTTTTTTTAACTGATGTTTCAGGGATATTTAAGTATGTTTTGAAACTTATTTCAATTCAGTTTGATTCCTAAACACACATCCAATATCAATATATTTTTTAATTTGTGGGAATAGATTAGGATTAGGGAATAGATTTTTTATGTACGTATTAAACTGCATTGTTACCTATACTGTTGTTTGTAGCTCTTACATACTAGCACAGGATAGGTCTGTTGTGTTGTTGTTGTTTTTAATAGATTGTAATGCTTTCCGAGAGCAGTGACACTATGGAGGTGGGGGCTGTCGCAGACCTCCGGAGGATTAAGAACGCCATAGGAGTAGCTAGAGCTGTGATGGAGCGGAGCGCTCACACGCTCCTAGTGGGAGAGTCAGGTATGGCGGTGGTATCGGTCAAAACCTTATAGGTCCAATGAGCTGCGTTTTTCTCTGCTGTAGTTTGCGGCTCATGTATACTGACACCTGCTTGAGTAGCTAAAAATAGTTCCTTCTGTACCTAAGGAAACCATTTAATCTCTATATATAGATAGATATAGATATATAGAAATAGAGATATAGATATGAGATGGTTTAAAACATATATAAAGATATATGGTTTAAAACATATATAAAGATATATGACGATATATATACATATACACATTATTATGCATAGGCCCCTATCAAGTCTTTTTTGGTCGAAAACATCGCTTAGTGGACTCCAGGAGAGTAAGTGCGTTAACACGCTTAATTATTTATATTTCATAAAGGCAACACAGCATTTAGAGGCACATAAAAGACTAGAGCTCAGAGGTGTTTGTTGTCTATTAGGCTTTTCAGCCATCTCCTTATTTATAGTGTTCAAATGGTTGTTGGTGTTTTAAAATCCTTGGCACACATGCATGGGAAGTGTTATGCATTGATGTCTTACAATACCTTTTTTATAAACATTAATAGAATGTTCTTTATTCTTTCTCTCTAAAGCGTCTCTGTTTGCTGAAAATATGGGATTTATCGCAGAAGACCTAACGACGAACAATTCCGTGAGCATGTTCACACAGTGGCTGAAGGGTAACTGCCAACCCAATTATCGTAAGGTGTGTATATTGGTGTGTGTGTGAGGGGAAATAGACAGAAATTCATTTTAAATATGTAGATTATTGACTCTGTGTGTGTATGTATGTGGGTGTGTGTGTGTGTGTATCTCTATATATATATATAT
>JAOEHI010047898.1:0-20537 GCA_025447815.1 Percopsis transmontana | reverse complement strand
GAAACACAAACTATAAAAGTTTAGATGAAATCATTTTTGCTGTGTTTCTGGCCTATAAATAGGAGCTAAATCCAGCACTCAAATTGGGGGCTGAGAGACACCAGCAATTAGGAGACCTACGCTATGACAGAGCAGGGAAATTTAATAACTGCATTAAAAACAAATAAATAAATACATTGAGAAATTAAAAAAAATTCAAAAACCTTTGTGACTTGAGATGACTTAATGCAATATTTTTTCCTGTCTTCACAAAGGGCAATGGGCTAGACAAGTGAGTATTCCAGTATCATATTGACACATAGAAAACTGTCACTGTACAGTTATAGAGAACAGGCCTCACCCGGGATTATGACAATATTTTACATCTTGAAATAGGCGGACAGCCCAAGGCTCTCAATTTTCTAAATAATGGAGTGGGTGTGGCTCCACTTAAGATTCTGGGCCAGTGGCGGGGATGCATGTAGCCTAGTGAGACCATCCTTATATTGCAAGCTCCACAGCTTTCAAATTCAGTTTTTAAACGCTTAGTCTCACAGGGCCAGAAATATTATACTGTCATATAAACATCTGGGGACAACATTTACGCATGTGGGTGGGGTGGGTAAGTTTTAAATTTTAAAACCAATCCAATGGCTTGTAAAGGGAAACAGCTGGTGTTCATGTCAACACAGTCCCACCGACAACAAGCCTATGGCTAGTAGTCAGTTCACTACCTAATGGCTGAAAAGGCTTTTGAAAGCCTAGAAGAAAATGTAAACAGTACACTTTAGCCATGGTAGATATCACTGGACTGGCTGTCTGCATTTGAGCCTAGTTTCCATTCAAAGCCTCATAGTTTTAGAGTTTAACAATGTCATTGATTGCCACAACTGAATGGTCCGTGTTAAACAATCACAGTACTGTAGTTCAAATGTAATAGTAGTTTAAATTTCGCATCTACCATCACTGCAAGAAAGCTTTTAAAGTGGCTGCTTGTCTTCTAAATTCTCGTTGTCATGACTTACAATTTGGTCCAATGCTTTTATCGAAAACAGGCACTAGCAAGTGATTGGACCACCTTCAATGAATTGGAACAATTGGAACCATGTGGTGATATTTTTTCAAATACAGTCGGTTCTTGCTGTTAGCGTCTGAGCTGAACTACTCAAATGATCAAGACTACCGTACATTCACACCTCCAGTGACAGCCAGCTACAAAGCGACAGACCGTCATTCATTTCAATGAGCGTCGGGCAACAATGGGAAACAATGGGCGACAGTGAGTGAAAAAGCGACTGGCGACTAAATGCTCAACAACTTGGCAACTGGGAAAGTTGACCAAAGTTTAACTTTGTTCAAATTTTCAGTGACGCGGTGTAGCAACTAAACAATCAGAGAGTAAAGGTATTCATTTGACATGCTGCCCTCTTCTTGCCGATCGAAAATGGAGGAGAAACTGCGTGCTTTATTCATTTACTGGGACGTAAATTTTTAAAAACTAAGGGTGAAGGGCAGGTTTCAGAGATTTATTGAAACCACCATAAACGCAAAACCAAGCGAATCACAATTTGAATGATATGTTAATTAACACCAAATAACTATATCTAGTAAGAACATGGCGATATAGTATTACATATAAAAAGAAACAAATACAACCACGTTTAACAATAACACAATTATTGAGTGTAACTCTACCTTGGCATGAAATATAACTGTTTATTTTTGCCAATGCATTTTCCTTCATATTTATCAAACTATTTCTCAGGCTTCAATGACATTGTCTATAAGGCAGAAACTATTGAGGGATAAGCTTTAAGTAATGGCCAAACTAAGGCGAGGTCTGTGGAAGTCTGGCAGTGCGTGTGAGATGAGGCATAGCAGACTGCCAAGGCCATGCCGGCTAGTTTGTTCATTTGTCCATATTTCTTCTCCAGCTCCAATGGGTCCTGCCTCCTTCTGTTGCCTTATTCCTATAATATATGTTTTTCTGGGGGTCTTTTCCCAAGAGATCTCTATAAGAGGAAAATCTGTGGTTCAACAGTTCACTTGGCAGCACTTTACACAACAATCTGGAAACACAAAAGCTCAGTGAAGTGAAGGCTCCAGAAATCAAATGTGTACATGTAGCCTTATCTTTATAAATTCAACCTATAGTCCTAGAGGTCTTAAGGTCTGGGATATGTTGTAATAAGACTACACTGTAAATGACGTCGGTTTGGACACATTTTTGTTTATTTACAATTTCCATTTATGGAAAAAGAGTAATAAAATATACAGAAAAACTAACAACTACCGGTAGGTCTACATGGTAAAATAAGACGGCTGGCAAATGTATTTATGATGCAATGAAATAGATTGTTAGAAACGTGTTTCTTCAATAATTAAGTTACTAACTGTCTTACCTCTTAGCAGTCAGCACAGTACCCATTATTAAATTCCTTGTCCTTTTTTTCAAGGTTTTATATGCTGAAGTATTCATGGCTATACAATATGCAGAACCCACCACAGTCTAGAAACCAGATATTATAATCTGTGGTGTCACACCATTACGGAGGAGCAGATCCATTACCAATGAATATGACAACATTTGTCAGCCCATATAAACTTTGCCTCAACTTTCTGATCAAAATGAACTTATACGATGTTAACTTCCATTACCCAACCCGTAATGCACATCTGTGACCAACAGATGTGCATCTTCCCATACCAAAACGCCACCACCACCAACGTTGACATCAGCAAGCTGCTTGCCCACTCGACGCCGTGCGTGCTTCCTGACAGTAAAATCGGAATTCACGAAAAGGGGCCCTTCTCCAGTGTGCCAGTGGCCATCAAGGGTGAACTTTTGTCCACTCACGTCGGCTGTGACTCCAAACTGCCGTCGGAGCAAGACCCTGGTGAGGACATCGACCACGCAGATGAGCTTCCCTGAGGCGATTTTCTGACAGTTTGTGCATATATTCTCAGTTTTTGTGCAAACCAAATCTTTTAATCAGCAGTCTGTGTGTCGGGTCTCAGACAACCCCGCAGGTGAAAAAGCCAGGATGTGGCAGTCATAGGCTGGTGTGTGTCACAGTGCAATTACAATACGATTAGGCTCATAGTCTATGGTTCTGTGGTTTCCGAGGCCTGCCAAAATCTCTCAAAGAACATTGGAGTCAACTTATGGTAGAGAAATGAACATTCATTACTCTGGCAACAGATCATAGTGAACATCCCTGCAGTCAGCGTGCCATTTGCAGGATCCCTCAAAGCTTGAGGCATCTGTGGCATGTACTGTACAACAAAAGCTGTCACCATAACCATAACACACACCTGTGTACTGATCATGTGGTTAGATCAGCATCTTGTTACGCCACACCTGTACAAGGAAGAAAACCAAAAGAGATCTTAACAAATGTGTAAAAATTGTACTATTAATTGCATTCACATTTACATTTACAGCATTTAGCAGACGCTTTTACCCAAAGTGACTTACAATCAGTACATTTGTCAACAGTTGAACTGGTTTACCACCAGCTCTTGCAAGAAAACAACATTCTCCTACAATAAGGACAGCATTATGGCATAATTGCACCCTACAGACAAAACGGGTTGAATGGACTTGGTATAACATTTGTAGCAATAAGGAAAGAAAAAATAATAATGCAATAAATAAAAATGACAGCAATTTGTAAAGTAAAATAAAAACAAATTGTAAAATATGAATATTATCAGTTTTGCAAAAGAAAAAAAAGTGTTGGCTATATACACATTTCATGAGTTGCAAAGCAGAGCTCTTTGATGATGCAGAGTGAACCTTATACCCCTACAGTGGAGGATAAGTAATGCCCCTACGCCCTTCTCCCTGGAGAAGTGCTCTCCCCTCTGCCGGGTGAAACCACTGGGCTACCTGAGGGGCTTGCCCAGGGCTGGGCGGGAATGTCGAGGGGTTAGGAGATCTCCCCACTGGCTGTGTCTCGGCAGGCTGTACCGTATTCCAAGTGACAGCACAAGGCCCTGTGACCCATTTGTTCACATGGTGATAGCAGCTTTGCTCCATGATAATATTCCACTGAAGCCAGGGAGAAAGGCTCAAGGGAATATAATAATTTATTCATTCTAATCCAACCCTTTTACAACTGCGCCACCGTTGCGCCCATTTACCACCGTCCCGAAATTAGCAAAAAGGTATTGGCAACAATTTAAATCGATGTGTGCACCTTGACCCGGGAAGCTAGAGCCCTTAATTTGATAACAGATATATTATTGTATGTGCACATGCCTTTCTTCAAAGCGATGCTAACAATATTGCTGAGGCAATATAAGGACTGTGTAAGAAGCTAGTTATTATCTAGACTACCTGCCAATAAAAGAGGAATTACATTTACGTTAAACCCTCAACTCGACTGTAGCTAGCTTAACTCAATATTGAGTCCTCCTGCAGACGTTGGCCATAAACTAACCCCAGCATCTATACCATGAACAAATGGTAGGTGCTGGACTGGATACTCCCAGTTGTATTCCGGCCTTTATTTCCATTGTATCTCTTCTAATGTGTTTTCAAGTGTGTTTTTGAGAACTAATGAAAGTGAATGGCAAGTGAAAAACTCATACGGTTCCGGTCCGTGAATTAGCCTATAGATAATGTGCCACATTTGATTTTTATTTGATTTCATAAAACCTCCTGTTTTGGGCAGGTTATTTTGTTAACATATATCTTGTGTATACTGTATGCATAATTTATTAGTGCTCAGCCTTCAGTCACCAACACTTGACTCACTGAAGACCGAAACCCAACTGTCTCTCTTTTAAGAAGTAAGCGAGCACAGCTGAATAAGATGGCCGAGACAAGAGAACACAGTGGAGGCCGAGACGAGAGAACACAGACAGCCAAAACAGGCAGTCTTAAAGTCCTGGAGTTGTGCTTGCTATATGTCAATAAACCGTGTGAAACACGAGGAAACCCAACTATACCTGTGTGGACAGAGTTCTGTGTGTCACACCAACTTAACTCATCTGGCCAATATATACACTACTGTCCTATCAGCTACAGTGATGTTATTCAGCGGACACTTTTATCAGAAGTGATTTTCAGTGAGTACAAATGTGGATTAAGGAGGGGTTAAACATCTTGCACAGGATTGGTGGGCCTATGCCAGGGATCTACCCCACAACCTTTCAGCTAGGAGTCGAAAACCCAGATCACTAGACTATCCTGCCCCAGAGGATAGTTGGCATTTGTTTGTTAGCAGCTTGACTGGTCACATATTGTTTGGAAGTAGTGTGTTTACTGGTAGCTATATTGGTGTAATACTCACCCTGACTTAACAGCTGTGTGTGTGAGTGAATCCCAGGCTCAGCTTTTTCGCTATGACTTTGTTTCTGCTATCGTTTTCCCTTACGTAACCTTGTCTCTGTGTCTTGGCATTTGTTTTTATTGTAAGCACTTTAAAAATGTTCAATTGGACATGTTTACTGACTAAATGTTGTTGGTTATGTTTACACTCCAATTTTTGCAATCAGCACTCTGACAACAAACCCTTCATATCCGGGCAAGAAAGAATAGAGGAAAAATAGGATATAGATTTTAGAAATGGACAGCATATTTTTTTTACCAGGCCTGTCATAAATCAGCTGTTTGCTTAAGGGAAAAAAAAGAATTTTGAGCTGCTGTTAACTCAAAAGCATTTTCACACATTTAAGACATCAACCAAAAAATATTTGCACAACAGTAGAAATGCTTAAACAGCACCCGTCACTGTTTTGTGCCTCAGATGTAGAGGCAGCCAGAGCTAGCATGAATGGCAACACAGATTCTCCATAATATTAACATAAACTTGCGAGTGTGTGTGCGCGCTAGTGTGAATATGGCACAGCCTCAATAGTGCTTAACTTCTTGGAACAGTCGCAGGATATAATAGACACTAATGCACATCAGCATGACGTCACAGAGTAGAACAAGACATTTTCTATGTTTCCCTGCTATAGGAACAGCCAGGCTTTGTTTTAATCTGCACCTACGGTGCCAAAATGGTGGAATTTACCTCATTAGAGCCACTGCCAGCCACATAACATGATGTGAAAGTGACTTTCACATGCTCATTGACTAAACTTTTTAAACATTCAATATACCATGTACAGTGAGTTGTGATTTATCCCCTCTGTGAAAGTAATTTAATTAGTGTACTGCATTCATTCAAAACAAACAAACATACATACAAAATTTAATCTCCTGAATTTTATACATTTTATATTAATCTTGCTACAGCAAAAACTCCTGTCTTGAGTCAGTAAAGTCAATAAAGGGTTGTCATGTGTTGTCTTAACCATTTTAAAGCATTATAGGCTTTACAGGGTAAACAAAAATGTAATTATAAGCTAAACAATAGTAGTATTATTAATTATTGGTTGTGCACAAAAACCTGTCACAAGTGCCAGCTGTACTGTGTGGGTCTGGTTTCCCCAGCCAAGTAACTTCAACACACATTATGTAAAGCATGACGTGCCAGCACATCCCAATAGTTTGTACATATAGAAAGCAGTATTAGATTAGCTTTAATGTAGATAATTAAGTAATCTGCGATCGAATACTTATAAAAAGTTGTTTTTACTTAGACTTAGAAAAGTCATCCTCCGGCCAATGAGGATCAAGTATTGGGCCAGGCCGTGTTATAATGTAGTCTAATATACTGTATTGCAAAGTAGTGTATCTGCATTTACTCAAACCTGTTACCATGACAATAACTTCAACCGTTAAAATCATTCTGAAGAACGAAGATAAGGCACACTCACATAAGTCAGAAAAATATGTGCCATATCTCCTGCCAAATATTTCAATTTGCCAAGAAATCTGCATGTCCATGGTACAGTCTGGCTTTTCTGGGGTTTATACCGAGTCTCTAGTTGCTGTGATAAGATAGAGCATGTCATGCAAATTGTAGCAGCTCATTTGGAGAATGTTCTGTAGAGTAAGCACTTGGGGAAAGATACGAGCATTCTTTCTAACATAACTGTCTGAAAAAAAAACTAACCCTCTAATCATCCTTGGCCTCCCAAATAGCTACAACACACACATGGACATGCACACACACAATAAAATGCATGCACACACACACAGAACACTAATACACACACACACACACATATTGTCTCAATGTCCTTTCACAATAGAGAACACAGGCTTATAACAGGCCCGAACCATTGAAGTGAGGATGCCTGGCTTTCTGTGAATTACACTGGCCTTGTTGTTTCTGGATCGGCTGCAGTCTGTAGGGACTGAGTGAGAGTAATGCCTCGCCCTGAATCTACCCCAGCACTCTAGCGAGATGCAGCCACGCTACGGCAGGCCCACTTAATGTGATCTTCTCTGGCTTTTTGAGGCCGGACGTGACAGCGAGACAGGGCAGCGAAGAGTCAGTTGACTCATCGGCGCACAGTTCGGTGTACAGGAATGCATGGCCACGGTCGGCGAAAAGCCATTGTCCGGTCCGTGTGTATGTGTGCATGTGCATGGGCGTGTGTGTGTGTCTCTCTTCATTCCTAAATAAACCCTGCTCAGCGAAGTGAACGGCGAATGCAAGAGGATCAATCGTACAATTATCCAGATTTCTCTTGTCATTTAAAAAAAATAGCAACGTCTGTCTGCCGCATAGAATGATGAGGGGGGGTGGGGGGGGGGCAGGGAGCATGTTTGAAAAGTGCAAACTTTCTCAAAATGGAAGGAATATAAGCTGTATTTCCTCTCTGCTGGCCAAAGTGTTCTTCAGGGGCTAGCGTGATGGGGAAACCCATAGAGAGAGAGAGAGAGAGAGAGGGTGTGAGACCTCTGAAAGGAGAAGTAGGGAGGAAATTAAAAAAGTTTTTCACTAAAACTCACAAAAGTCTTACACAGCACCTTACAGAGTGTTTTACCTTGTGGTTGAGTGCACTGTGTGAGCGTGCATGTGTGTGTACGTATGTGCGGAGAAGCGTAGGTTCATGATCAAGTCGATGATAATTAGCATACGCTTGGTCTTTAACAAGATACTTTATGTGAACTGGAAGAAACGGATTGGTTCAGGCACTGTCGAGGTTACCAGAAAATGAGCATTGTAAAACAAAGCTCTTATTAGGAATTTAGCTGAGAACGAAACACAGTAGCACCCCATTTCTCGGCTCTCCAGAAAAGGCATGAACATAAAAGAAAAAAAATGACCTTACAAATGTTCTCTCTTGTTTTAATCAACAAAAGAAAAAAAAGCATATCCTACAGTGTGTATTTGTTATATTTTATTTAAATTCCTCACCCATTTTGTATCTACACAGATTATGTATCCACATACACACACACAGACAGACATACTCACATTCAGTGATGTTTCTTTTAGTAAGAGGCCTTCCAAAGCCATGCCCTTGGGTGAGAAACCCGTTGTGTTTACGGATCACGTCGCTAATGAACGACCAAGAGTCCAGCCTCCTTTCTTCTTCCAGACCAAGCTAAGGGCTCTACATCATTAACTAGCCACTCTCCGGGTTATTGATCACCTCGCGACTGAAATATTCACAACGCTCTCGCAACAAAGTTCATAAGAGACTTGTTCTCTACACGCAGGCACTGCTGCGAAGGCTTTATGTAGTCCAGCGGACTCTCAACCAGTCGAGAGGCACAGGGCAAAGTAATTCGCATTCATCAGATGTCGGGCGGTGTAGATTTTAAGCACAGTGCTGTCTCTGACCTGAGCACTCTGCTGCCTTGCTCGGTGTCTGTGGAAGCAGGGCACTCTTTCTTTACCTGCATCACTGACTGTTGTATTGAAATCACTTCATGGAGAAAGGCCCGAGAGTTTTTATTTGCCTTATGATTTAATACCGAAGTAAGGTGTTTAATTTGTGTTTTAATTTACTGCACCTTTTAATCTTTTTTGGTAAATATCATATATATATTTGATTCTTTATTTTATTGTATTTTATTATTATTAATTAATTGTCTTATTTCATTTCTTATCTTAATCAATTCATTTGTTTTTTTGACTTGAATGGGTATGTATGACTTTGGTGTAATTAGCCATTGCAATTTTGCAAGCTACCCAATTTGTTCTGCTCTTCATATCAGTCTGGGATCATCCCCATTCATAGTCGCTTGTCATAACAGTGGTGCCAATAGCCTGTATCAATAAAATCATTAGCAGGCGAGTGAACTATCTTCAACCAAGAAGAACAAGGTTTTCCAAACGCAGGCACTTAATTGCTAACTAGTGGTGATTGGACTGGTGGTTGTCCATTTTCAATTGAGAGTTCCCAGACTGTAAAAGTTAGATTGAAACCAGGCTATGTTATAGTATATCCAGAACCACAGATTTCTCCCCTAGATTACTATTTGTTTGAAACACAACTATATATGAAAGGGAACATGGCTGTTGGGAGAGGGGTAGATGTGAGTGTCAGCTACTCAGCACAGAACTGGTTTCAACTACAAAATCAATTCTGGACATAAATGAAGGAGTATACCTTTAATCAATAAACCCCATCATACCATTTTCATTTAGGTTTACAAAACCAATTTAAGTGGGAAGAGCCACTGAAAGACATGCTTCATTTTTCAGTAAATATTAGAGTGGATTTGTCTGTTTGCCAGAGTTCTGCTATTAGATTATTTATGCAACATACGTTTTTGTCTCTCTACCTTTTGCCTCCGTGTCCACATTCTGCAATACAATAACACAGCAAGACCAAATCCTAGAGGATCAATAGCTTCTGTCTTCTTACCAGCTGATCCACAGCACCCTGTGCTTTGTTTAAGGTGTTGTGTGTGTTGCTCTGGGAATGATTGATCATAGGCAGAGAGAGGACAGCAGGGAAGGGACAGCTTAGTGATATAAATCACATCTGATAGAGGGCACATAGATAATTGGTTGTCTGGCCCTATAGTCACAAGGAATGGGACACTATCTTCAAGAGGGAGATAAACTAGAGGGCAACGCACAATGATAACAGCAGTCTTGAGTGTCAACAGATGGGATGCAAAATTAACCCCTCCCCCATTTCCCCTTCCATCTTTTGTTGCACTGTCCTTTTCCTCCTTTTTGAGCGAGGTTAAGTGGATTGAAAGAAAGTTGGCATATTGTGGGCCCGTTTATTTCGGGTTGCTGCCTTGATTCCAAAAGTAACGTCGTTCCTGCAGCGGTCATGTTTGAATAGAATTTACTGTAAGTGACCATGGTAGTGTCTGATCAATACACAGTCATTTTCAAGGACCTCCAATCGTGTAAATGGCCACATTCTGGAAGTCTCTCTCTCTCTCTCTCTCTCTCTCTCTCTCTCTCTCTCTCTCTCATATATCTTCAACAGGAGTGAAATCCCCCTCACTCAGTATTTCTAGAGCTAAACAGAAGACCCATGTTCCTCCGGTACACAGAGAGCCATTCTCGATTAAACAGCCGGACAATGCATCAAACGTATTGCACTGTTACTAGGGAGACCAGGCCAACCTTGGTTTTGTTTCGTGCGTCATACATGTTGCCACTCTGACATAAAGGAGCTACTTCAAATAGGATAACCATCGTGGTTTGCATGAGCCATTAAAATGGATTCGCTATATGGCCGTAATAGCCAGTTTCTAGGAATTGTGCTTGTGTGATTAGGGTAGACTTATAACATCCAGTATGGCCTAAACATATGGAGCTCTAGTTTTCCAGGCTGGCGGTAGCACTAACGCAGACGTAATGACAATTTTGTTGGGTGCAAGTTGGTTTTTCTCTCGTCTGGGCGCGTTTGCTAAATTCCTGGCGTACCATGACATTGCTTGACCACGTCTTAGCACGGACGCAAGCATTGTGTGGTAGGTTCCGGGCTTTAGGCGAAGGTGCACTTAGCACAGACTTGTCCAGACTTATTAATCACAAAGCAAAATATATGCACATGTAGGCCTATCATGGTGGTTTATTAGAGGTGCCATATTTGCGCACTTGGCGACTGTGCACCTCCCAAACAAGGACATCAGTTTTGACAGTTTCCTCCGGGGAGAAGCTTTTCTGCCAGTCTGGACATTCGCCGTCTATTAAGAAATTGTCAGTTCGCCGTGACAGAGAGCACGCTACTGTTAAAGGGAATGAGAGGAGCTGATTTGATTGGCCGTAACTAAAGACAGACCCCACCTCTCCTACTGATCATTTATTCACTCTAATCCAACCCTTTTACAACTGTGCCGCTGTTGCATCCGATTACCGCCACCGAAATCAGCAACAAAGTGTTGGCCACACATTAGATCGATGTGTGCCATGGACTTGCACCATGCGCCTCCGCTAGCACCTTGACCAGGGCACTAATGCATAACTGCCATTCACTACCCACATTGATGTCTAGCGTCATAGGCTGTCTCAATGCTGTCTCATATAGCCTAGTGGCTTGTGGCATGTCTTATAGTATAGCGCTTTAAAGCAGAAATCAGTCTACAATCTATGCATTGAACACAAATAGCTAATATAAAGGATGACAAGATAAAAATATATATGCAATGCAATATGCAACACTAAAACTATTGCTAATAATAAAGATAATTTCCAAATCTCACCGCCCCCAAAAGCATAGGCTATGCCATATCCCTCTAGGGCTCCCGAACCCCACTTTGAGAACCACTGCTCTATGGCATTGACTTTACTTTTCTTTTTTCTCCATCTAATCCCCCGGAGATGCAGCAGTCTCTACGTCCTGCCGAGGGTGAATAATGCTGTGAGGATTAACAGAGACGCAATGCAGAGTGCAATACGCTCTCTGTGCTCGCTGCATAAAAATACATTTCATAAACCTGTGTATCGGCTTAAATATTTCCCTGAGTCTGTGGCGCTATAATAGAGAGAGAACACACAGCAACAATGGATGTCCCGAACTTTTGACGTGGGCTTTGCCCCCCCCCTATTATGCTTTCCTGGAAGCTATTTTGGAGTAAAAGCTTGAGGAAAATTTGACTGAATTGCGCTTTGCATAACATTAAGAAAATATTTTGAAAGCGCGTACGTAAAAAACTGGGGGGAAATATTTGTGATGTGAAAATAAGGATTTTAGGCGCCGCAAAGAATTTACCAGTCATGCCAGATCCATCACCTTTTAAGTAATACAACAGATTAACATAAATTCAGCGTCTGTGCATATGTATTTGTGTGAAAACTATATGTTGCAGCTCATCTGTCATTGTGCGTATTCTATCACACATTTGTCACCTCAGGACAAAGCTAGCAAGGCTGAGGGGGCATTAGAGACGCCGTGGTGTTTTCTATTTCCCTCTGATTTCGTACCTGAAAAAAATATATATGGTAAAGAAAGATACCCTTGTTGTATTGAAATGAAACTAGAAAACACATGCAGCAGTGTTGCCTTTCAATGGGAGACTCTTTTCTCTGAAGAGTGCTTTGTGTTGCTGGGGTGGTTATTGTTGTTCCGCAAGCTTTGATAAGGCCTCCTGCTTTCAGACAAATTTGAAACACTCACTGCAGGATCCTAACGTGGGATTGGGTTCACCTGCTGTTCCGCATGCCCATTTTACCACTTGGACACACGCGCATTCCATATTTCTATCCATCAACTCTCAGACCACCTCCCGAGTCCGAGCGCTGCCACACACAGAGAGTGCGGGTACCGGTTGATTTTCTATTGAGTCCTGACATGAACACTCTCTGGCAGAGGTGCGTGAATAGTCAGAGGCGCAAATAAACATACGGCACATAGAAGCACAAACCAAAGCAGGGAAGCCACCCTAGTTGCTTGGCCTCCCTCATTATCTCCCGTTGTGTGCATGGTTGATGTGCCTTCGCGTTCAGGCAGCTAAACTTTTCATGATTCATGAAGGAGGCTAGTGTTGAGGGGAAGTGGGGGAGGAGGGGGCTTTGATCATTGTCATTCACATCACATCATGCCTTTGTGTTTGCTAGCTAATTGATGGGGTTTTTCCTCTTGATTTCTTTGGGGGAAACAATCCAGCAGATGTACATTCATTTACTATGAGGAGATTGCTTCCATCGCCATCATTGTCCATCTATTACTATTCTACCGGCATCGGACACCGACAGAACAAGCACAATATCTTCCACGGGTAATAGGCTCCTGTTTGTGCTTCTTATTCCAGCACTGTTTACTTAGGTTTGTTAGGTTTGTTATTTTTGTCACTGACAGGAAAGATATGAACTAGGTATTAGCCGTTTGACAATTTTACACTTCCAATATTGAGTGTTATGATGTCCGTATGTTGTTAATTGAAAGTTTCCTGTGAATGCGGTGGCATGTTTTATTCATACTGAAAACCAGATGAAAAACAGTAGATGAGGGGTTCCTTAACAGTTTTAACCAAAGGGCCAGGTTACTGTCCTTGGACTAGGTGGGATGATGACATTTGGCTCACAATACATTTCACATTAAGTGTGTTAACAAATAAAAGTCGTATTACTGTAAAAGTGCAAACAACAATAGATCCAATCATAAAAAATAAATTTCAATAACTTTCTATCCAGCCAGTAAGGCTGAGCATTTATTTTATTTCCACTGGCCACTATCTGTCAGTATTGGATAATAAGCCTGTAAGAGCGAGATTTTTTTTAGCATAGGTTTTTAAAAACCTATGCTCTCTAAACATTTTAAATACTGTATATATGTTTAGAGCTTAGTCTGTTTTATAGAACTCCAAAAATAGATTTGCATAGGTCAATAGGCCAGAAAACAATCAATATAAACTTTATTTCAATAAACAATGTGATAATGAACCCAACGCACACGTCAACCACCCAGAATTAAATCTCAGCCATTTCTTAGATTGGACACACCCATCAAACCCAACACAATGCCGAACTTGTTTGGCCTACACTTTTTAACAGACCCTTCAGGATCATCAGCTTTATTAGTCTGTACTGTGTATGTATTCTAGCATTACTTTATCTGTACAATGTCCTTATGCCATATTGCACTTCAGTTTTTGCGGCACTATAGTTATACCAAATGGAAAGATGCATTTAAATTATTTTTGGCACGTCACCCAGCAAACGAGAAACGGTGAAACAGATTTTCCCTAATCACTGTTTCTTGAAATGCCTGTTAACTACAGTCCGTCTTAATGTGGAGGAATTACAGTGTAAATACAGATTCCTTTAGGTTACTTTTCAGTGTAGCGTTATACTGTTACAATGAATGACCAATCCAGTATCATTGAGAATAGGGTTACTTGTTTATTTATTAAGCATTAAGATTTGTCAAGTTTGAGTGTTAAATTACCCATTTACACATGTAGACTTTGTTATAATTAATTATCTTACTGAGGAATCTATCCTGCTTTGACGAAACTCCTGTTCTGTCTAAGGCAGCGTTTTGGCTTTGCAGCGGGCAATTAGGACTACTTGCTCAATATAATAAAGCACTGAAATTGATTGTTTTGTGGCCGCCCATGTAGTTTACATTTTGGCATGGAATTTTATGGGTTTCTGAAAGTAACATAAAAGTAATGAGTAATTAGTTACTTCACCGTTTAGCAGATGATGTATAGATGATGTATTTAGAGCAATGAATAATAATAATTTAGGAGATGCTTTATAATGAGCAATGAGTAATTTTATCAAATTATAAAACTGTGTGATATATAGTGAGAAGTGTATGGAAATCTAACCATTACAATGTTGTTTATTTCATTATACACTTCTCAGGCGGGCCAGATACTGTACATGCATTGCCTATGTTACTGAAGGGGCCTGGTCATTTCAAAATTGTGAGCCATATCCAACCTGCAGGCCACAGTTTGAAGATTATGTAAAACATCATAAACCCCTTTGAGATTATTATTCACTATACTATGTACTGTATGAAGCACAACATTTGAACAAAATAACAGATCAAATCAATTAATCCCATATGGAAAGAAAATATATTTTCCAATCGCCAGAATATATTTTTAATATGTTGCAATGTTCTGAGCAGCAAACATATACTGCCAATACATTTTCTGAACAAATAGGATGAAGTTATTGCACAAGGGTATTGTTGTTTATTGTTGGTGTGTGTGTGTGTGTTCGTGTGTGTGTGTGTGTGTGTGCGTGCGCATGCGCGTGATAAAGAGAGATAACCTGTGTCTGCATGTTTCTGTGCACACTGCAAGAGCATGTGAGCAGTTCCCATCCTCGGGGCTGTATCGATTGAAGCCAGGCAAGTCCTCAGAAGAATAATCAAACTCAACGACTAGCGGCCCTTCCTAATCAATAGCTATTTGGACAGCAAGGCTTTGGAGCAACAATTCATAATAAATGGAAAGGCACAATATAAACATCTGCCCTATTTTGTTATGACAAAGCCCATCTGAACATGATCATAACAATAGGTAGAATCGATCTAGACCAAGTTCATGAGGAGGTGACTTTTGTTCTGCCAATTAATGGGGCCAGGGTAACGGCCTCTTTATTGGATTTTTATTGCCAAGGCAGCTGCTGATCTCCGTCGACAACAGAATTGCTGAGGCATCTGCAGACCAGCCTGGGTTTGAAATTCATTTCTAATGTCATTTTATACTGGCAGGTTATGGTTGATTGTAATTCACTGATTGTCATTTGATATCATTCTTTATCATTTTATTATTTAATTATATACTTTTCGAGATTGCCGTTCGGCGATTCCTGCCTCTGTTTGAGGATGAGATTACAGGCTGAGCCACCCAGAAACAACATGTGCTCGTCATCGCCAGTTCGGTACACACTAGTTCACAACATATTATATGATACACAGTGTATCAAAACATTTAATAGAACAGAGTATAACGTCCAGCAAACAAGCCTCAAAAAGTACACGAAGGCATGATTCATATTGGTTCTTTCTGTCACCCCTCATATCTATGGCATGAACAGTCGTGTTGCAGTTCTTTTACTGTGGTTACACTCAGGTGTACCAGTTTCCTGCGAGTTTCATCATCATCACCATCATCCTCATCATCCTCCTCATCCTCCTCGGCCTCACCATCCCTGGAGCGAATTCCATGAATATACAACGGCGACAGCCCATGTATTCTCACCAAGTGAAATGTTCTAGGTTTCATATCCTGTCACAGCAGACAAAAACGATGACCTATGAAAGAAAATGTTGCTTTTATACATAAAATAAATTCATTTAGATGTAAACATTCTGGATGGTGGGCAATTGCTATTTAGAATAACACTGCATGGTACAAATGGCAATTCCTAAGAGTTGGCCTTCTTATGTGACTGCAATATAATTTTGCAAAGTAGATGATTTCACTCCAATTGCTTCTGGAGTGAAAAAGAATTGCTTGTTTTCTTGCTTTTTTTTTTTTGGGGTTCTCCAATTTCCCCCATGGTTGCGCACCATTATATTATATATCCAAAGCTTTGCTACACACAGATAGTCCTTTGCCTTAGTTAATTATTTTCTACGTTTGACTGTGCTATTTGGGAACCTAATCGTCCTTTGAATAGATTTAAGATACTAATGTTCATTGAAGTTATAATAGGGACAAACCTGGCTATACGGCTTAATTTAAAAAATGAGTTAGCACACACTGTATGGGACTTTAAACAAGCAGAAACCATCTCTAAAGGATCCCGTCTTACTGCCATACAATGATCAGAAAGTTAACAAAGAAGTGTATTGTGTTTCTATCTATAGTGTATTGACATTTTCCACATATTATATCCAAGCAAACCATTGTGGTTTTAAAAAAAAGTTAAATATTGTAAATGATATATCCACAATCCAGTTCTCTCAGCATTTAACAAATCCTCCTTAATGCAGTTGTGTGCCCCATCCATGTTCAGAATGCTTAGTAAATAAAGGGATATGAAAGTGAAATATCTCCTTCCACCGTTGCTCACAAGAACCTCAAGTGAGAACCATAAAGCGTTTGTGAGGGAGGGATTTCACTCTGTGCTTTTGACAGGTTTAAAACCAGCCATCCAGTCTTAATCCTATGGGAAAGATGCTCTCTACCAAAGGACTCTGTCTTCGGTGTTAAACCTTTGACACAGACACAAAAATACTCAGCCTTTCCAGCATGATATGTTGTATCGCTACACGAACCTTTTTTCGCTTTATTAATCAAACTATAGCTTGAGCGACAACAAAGTATCGCAATTCTTCTCAAGCTACTATAGTTCCCTATGGCATCACAAGTCAAAAAGTATTTCAGTTATCTGATAAATAAATGCAAATTGAAGAAGGTAAAAAAAAAAAACAGCTTCTAACGGGGAAGTCCATCAATTCAGATGACCACACTAATTTAGCTAGAGAATAAGAGTCCTTAATTCATATAATTTGCAGTCTCGCCACTCCTTACAGAGGAATAGATAGACAGGACAAGAACATTGTTGTGCATTGGGATCAGAATCATACAGGCGGTAAGGTCAGGCCTTCTCTGCTCTTTGGGTGTGATTAAATTACTTTCATTAAGCATGGTAATGTGTGAAAGAGATTTTTAGTGCAGTTAGAAACTGTGACAATAACTGTCTTAACTCCTCTCCAGAATAACACGCCAATGGCTTGTTTAAACCAGGGTTAATTGCTCTATTTCTGTAGCTACAAGAGACAATGAATGCTAAGTGGATCAATACTGAATAATAATAATGGAAAAAAAGCCACTTATTCCAAAACTTTTGTATCTCCATGGAGTGTATGTTCAATGTTAAGTGTTCCTAATATTGAAGACTCCACACTCAAGAGAATAAGATGAAATCTGGTATTTTTCTTCACTGGTTTTTTAATAGGTCTCCTGGGCACCCCTAACCAATATTTAGCAAGTAGAAAATAAAAGCATTGATAATTTGTAAGTTATGTAGAGTAGGGGGGAATGCATACTTTTGAGTTTTGTTTATTTCCACTAGGCCTACTTTAGTTTCTTTTAAATAGGCCACTATGAATAGTAATGTGTGTTTGTTGGTTTATGTTGACTGAGTGATGATTCTACATGCTTTTGTTATCAGAAAAACATAATGGCAGTGGTTAAGGTGGTTGACTTCCAGTCTTGTGGGTTCAACCCCCGACCTACCTGTATATATCTTTTTAGAAAGATGCCTAACCTCTACCTCATACTTGTAAATGTACTCACTGTAAGTAGGTGCAGGAAGAGGGCAGATGAGGGGATGAGAAACAGGTGTTCGTAATTTGAAGCTGCTGGGGTGCTCTTGATGTATGAACGGCCGACGGCCGGTGGTTTAATACACTAGCGAACTCGACCGGGGGAAGGGAAGCGGCTCCGGTTGTTACACTAACATGTAACTGGAAAGGAATATTCTTTAATGCTGTACATACACCTTCCAGGCCAGCTTTAAATGATACTACAAAACTTCAGGGCTAATCTGCTCATCAGCAAATTTCAAGCTGTTCGGTAAAACGGCTAAAGGATGGCAGCTCTGTGGCGCAACACACTGCTCATGGCATTTATACTGTATATGCACTGCAATTATACTGCGCACACAGTGAATGGTTAAGGCATCCAATAGTTATTATGGCATCCAATACACAGACAATTGCCTTATGGGTCACCATTTTGTTTATAAAAAGGGAACAACTTATCAAAATAAGACTATTAAAAAAGCAATGCTTAAAATGTTGACATACTTCAATGTATTTATTTTATACAACATTATGAATGCAATATTGGGAAGTTTGTGCAAGTAATATTTCACTATTATTCTGAATTTGACAGTATTATGAATATGAAACTGACATGTAAACAGCATATTCTGTTGACATATTTCAAATAAGGGCTTGTTCTCAAATAAGAAAAGCAAGCAAGATGAGCCAATAAAAAATATCACAGTTTGAGGAAGATGTACATGGAACATCACGATTCTACAGTAGCCTAAATGTTTTCACTGAGGCAGTTTCAACAACAGTTTCTTCATATATTCTTTATTTGTGCCACATTCATTTCAAGAATTGTTGGAGCATTGACAAACAAAACAAAATTTAAACAGTTTTAAAAAACACCTGTCTTTTAGATGATGAACAGTAAATATGTTTTCATTATTTAACTACACGTTTTATTTATCTTATCTTAACACTGTTACAAGCTGTTCAAGCTCAAGATAATACAAGAAATAAAAAATTTGAAAAAGAGAGGGCCATACAAACCATAAAAGTATCACATGCATAGAGAAATCCCCTTGCATTTGTTTCTCCCCAGGATGGGTGTTTGGCATGGGAAGGCGGGAGACAGAGGGGCAGCCGGCTTACAGTGCGCCTCGACCAAGGAGCTGTGCTCCTGGTGTCTCGGGCCTGGCCTGCGTCTCCTCTTCTTCCATTACCCGTAAGGCCCACGGTGCATTGTCCTGGTGTGACTACAACATGATCTACCTTCAGCAGACAAAGGCTTCCAGCTGGGCTTTATTCTTTTCTTTCAACCTTCTCCCAATGACAGATGGAACCAACAGTAGGAGGGGGGGGGGGAAATCCTTGAAGACAAAGAAATTAGTGCCTTTTATATGGGTCCAGAGGAGCTAGTCACTGGGGACGTTTGGCAAAGCTAGAAGTGGAGTTGCAGCTTTTCAGTATCGGTTTTCCCCCGTTATTGTCGCAAAAGAAATATTACAAGAGGTGTAGAAAGCCAAAATATAATGGAAACCTGTGTGGGACACGCCGTTTGCATTGTTTTAGTGACTAGAGGAGCTGTAAACACCAACATGAATAACAGATAAACACGTAGCAGCGCTGGGACGCGTCTTCGCTCTCTACACACTCTTTATGAGGAACCTCGCACGTTCATACACCAGCACGCGCACGCACACGCACACGCACACACACACACACACACACACACACACAACACACACCTCTGTAAGCCGGCGATAACTGCTGCTTAGCAGTGTATGCTCCAGCATTTGTCTGACTGCCAGGGCAGGGAGAGAGAGAGCCAGGGTGGGAGGGTAGGGGGGCGGTGGGGTGAGGAGTAAGGGATGAGTGGCACCATTGAGGGGCTACAAGAAGAATTAAGACAGGTGCCAGGCGGAGGGGTTGGCAGGACGGGAGAGGGGGGAAAAAAAGGTAAGACGCTGGCGAGAAAGGTGGCGGGAGAGATAACGGACAGGCAGAGAGGGGAGAGATGGAAAAGACTTCAGGATTTCAGGAAATGACAAGACTCTGATGTGGGGGGAGAGAGAGGGAGAGAGGGAGAGAGGGAGAAGAGAGAGAAGGACAGGAGAAGGGAGGAGAGGTTAGGGGAAGTTGGGGGGGAGAGGAAATGGAGCCAAAGAGGAGCAAACAAAGCGTAGAAGGAGGAACGGTAATGTCCTGAGCAGGCCCCGCCACGCCGGGGTCCATCGGCAACGTCCATCTGCGCGGGGGGGGGGCTCCGTGAGACAGCTCGCAGTAAAATGGCGTGCGACACAGGTGAGTGCCGCTGCTCTCTTGTCTTAATTTTGCTTAATTTGCCGTAACATTTCACCTCATCTCACATTTTGTTACGGGAGGGGAGGGAGAGAGTCAGCAAGTGGGGGATAAAAGAAGTCTAAGTGTGTGTGTGTAGATGTGTGTGTGTGTGTGTGTGTGTGTGTGTGTCTGGGGGGGGGGGGGGGGGGGCATAGCGTGTTTACGGGATAAACACAGGGGGGTGGTTGGCGATTTAGTAA
>JAOEHI010047887.1:0-20537 GCA_025447815.1 Percopsis transmontana | reverse complement strand
ACAGGTGGTGAGATTTGATGGGGATGACTGTGACGGTGGGGTTTCAGTTTTGGCATTTACATAAAGCTGTGTGTCATCGGCATAGCAGTGGAATGAAATTTTATGACGGTTGATGATTTGGCCAAGGGGGGTGAGGTAGAGGATGAAGAGGATGGGGCCAAGGACTGACCCCTGGGGGACACCGCAAGTAACTGTGTGTGGGTTAGATTTGGAGTGGCCCAGGGAGATGTATTCTGTCCGGTTTGTGAGGTATGATTTGAACCAGCTGAGGGCAGTGTCATTTAGTCCAGTGGTGAGGTGTAGCCGGTTTAAAAGAATGCCATGGTCAACAGTATCAAATGCAGCAGAAAGGTCCAGGAGTATGAGGAGGGAGGGAGCGCCAGCATCAGATGATATGAGGAGGTCGTTTGTGACTCTGACGAGGGCAGTCTCTGTGCTGTGGGCATTGCGGAAACCTGACTGGAGCATTGCGGAAACCTCACTTGTTTATATTTATGTAACACAACAGCAGATTAGGGTTTATATTTTAAATCGCTCTGTGGCGGCCGTGACCCTTGGAGGGGTAGCGGAAATGACGCCGACACGAGCTGATTAGCGTCCAAAGCTATGGGTTTCTATTTGATAAAGAGTGAAATATAATTGACAAGACGAGTGTAGCAGCTTGTGTACTATGGTGGAGTGCGTAGGGTGAAGTTCTGAAGGGAATTGAATTCACACAAAATGAATAGAAATGTCTGCTAAAACTATACGTGCTATATAGATGTGCTAATAATCAGTCTGTCAAGCCAGGGGAAAGAAAGGGACAGAGCATGTGTTATTGGGACTACATTATTTTTCCTGTTACAATAAAATCCCTCACCTACATGATTAGCTTGTGTTACCCTGGGTCAATATCAATCATTTCAAATAAATAGGCAGCGGAAACAACAAACAAAAGTGTGCAAAAATGTCCATACATTGAAATACTGGGGTATATTTAAAATTAAACTCTTTATATATTCAAGGTGAAATTATAGTATGATCAGTTGTTGGTTCTCGGACAGACAAACTGAGAAATCGATAATTTATCATTATAATAACCTTATGTCTTTTGGCATCATTAGCATCAACTGTCAAGGTATGTCAAGCTAACATCCTCTGAGATCTATTTCCACTGCGAGGAGAAAAAAGAGAATATGGGATGTAGAACGCAGGATAAAGTTCAGCTCTGAACTAGAAAATCCTATAGAAACCGACCCTTGATGAATTATTCATCCAGCGGGCTACCATCCAAGCTCAAAAGGAAATAAACTTAAAACTAAAAACGTTGACATGTTTTCATAGGAGTTAAGTGCTATTACCCATAATGTGCATTCCGGAACAATCCACGCTTTTGGAAAAGATTTCTCTCTTAGTCATTTCTTGCAAGGAAATCATACACCCTCATCCTGTTTTCCATAAATAGGAACTGCTTTACATCACTTGTTACCATCCCAGATTTTGTTGGTTCCCGTCTGTGTGACTGTTAGCCATCTGTGTTGTGAAGCCGGCTAGTGAATAACTGATTGTTGCATGTCTCTGCAAAGGGATGGCCACATCACAGGAGCCATGTTGGGGGGTAGCTTAGCAACACAGTTAGGCCCCGGTCAGCTGTCAGGCAGCCCTTGTGGAGGTGCGTTGTCTGCCATCACTTTCTGTCTGTCGTGGATGTTGTGTGTGGCGATCGTGTTGTCTGTGGGTGTCATTTGCGAATACGTACGTACGTACGTATGTATTGTATGTAAGTACGTATGTATGCATGTATGCATGTGTATTTCTGTGTGTCACTCCCTATGAGTGCGTGAGTGGGGGTGGGTGAGAGGTTGAAATTATTTCCCTCACCCTGGCACTCCTTGCAGCAGGCGCCCTTCACGTAGGCCGGCACCGTGCCCGCTGGGCACTGTGAAGGGGGGCAGGCGATGGCCTCGCACTGCACCGTGCCGTTCTGGGTGAAAGACAGAGAAGAAAGGGAACCTGTAAGTCACTCAAACTGCCACCCACAGGCAGGCCCATCCCCCAAGCCATGTGTCCAACTAGAAACTAGGTGAGCGCAGTAAGCTAACTGAGCTAGCGCTAGCCAGACGTAGGTCTCTTCAGCCCACTCCCACTAAGCTTTTGTGATTGGTCAGCCTCTTCTATGCCCCAGATGTCTAACAAAATATATATTGCATAGTGTCACTTTAACAACATGTATTACTGCTAATATCTTTAATAAACATGCTACCATCTTCTGCTATTTACGGCAGAAATTATAATTAACATTTCTTCCATGAATCTGCGACGGTCACAACAAAACCGGTGTACATAATTGATAACATCTTAATGCATGACCTTTGAATTAGAAAAGGTCAAAGCTAATTGCCACACATAAGGTAACAGCCATATCCCGCATAATCCCTTAATTGCAGCCCAGAAACTCACAGTCTCCGCTGAGCTGAGAGGTTTCATTGGATGAGTGGGCAGAACGAAAACCAGATGATAATTACCATCTGTCAGTAGCAATTAGGTACCATGTACTGAGAGAGATGTGATTTCCAACCGTTGCAAGTTGGGCACCGGTGCACTAAGGCATCCAACTGGCTAGACGGAAGGGGGCAGCGGCAGCGAATGGGATTTGTGTTCAAAAGCTGGGGCAGAGTGACAAGGGGTGAAATCTGTTTGCTGTGGTGTGAGTCCAGAGCGGTTAATTGTTATTGTTACCTTACTCACAGTTTATGCAGGGAAGTCAGATATATCTACCGTGGTAAACACACCAAGGGGAAGGACAACCAAGCGATTTAGTAGGCTACCTCTGGGCCAAAAGCACCTGTGTTTGACCCCTGGCAAGGGCCAAACTCTCAGTATCCTCGAGCAACACGCCCATGACTAACCCCTCCCCGATACTTGTTTATTTGTGCCTGCTAAATGATTAAATGGTTGTAAATACTTGAGTCGACCTGTAAAATCCCATGTAATGCGGAGGTGCTCAATGCTGGTAACTGGGCCAACCGTCGACTCTTGAGGGTTAATGAGAATGTAAGTTGTCAGCGACGGGGTCGCTGTACTCCGTCAACCCCCCCAAGCCACCCCACCCCCACCCCACCCCATCATCACCACCCTTCAGACACTTGATGAACGAGGGAGAAAAACAAAGGGCGAGGCAGACAATGGGAGCGCGCGCGCACACACGCACACACACGCACACACACACACACAAGCAGCCCAAAAGGCTATGGCGTACGATAACAAGGGAGAGTTGTACCTCGCTCTCTCTATCTATCTCTATTTCCCTCTTCCGTACACACGCACGCACACACACACAATACAGAAAGTGGAGTGCTCGCGTGCTGCCCACCATGCATGTGCAGTTCCTGCAGCCGTCGGCCCAGGCCTCGTCCTCCCTGTAGACGACGCCCTTAACGGTGCAGGTTCTCTCACAATAGCAGCCGTCCAGCCCATTCATCTTCTCCTCTGCCCTGGACAGCTGCTCGGCGCAACCCCCCCCCCACCAAGGGAAAAACAGGGAGAGAAGACAGTGAGGCGGCCTGTAGGCTTCCCATAGCCACTGAAGCCCGACCCCCCCTAATAAATCGAGGTGTGTGCGACAGCAGGAACGCCTCCTAAGACAGACCCACTGTGTCGGCAACCCGCGTTCTGGTGAAGGCGCTTATTGCAGATTACACGGTGCAAATACATTGAAGGAAGGCTGCCGTGTTTTTAGCCATTGTTTAAGATTCCTGCATTTCTGCATTTGTAATACATGTCATTACTGTATGATTATTTTGTTACTTGTTTATCTTACTTGGTTAGACGTTATTTATTTGTCTCTTTATTTTATTTTGTACTTGTAGACTGTAGACTGTAGACTGTAAATCTTGTAGACTGATCATTTCTTTGTCAGCAACAGCTGCTACTTGTTGTATTTTAACTGCGTATGTGACAACTAAACTGAACCTCAAAAACCTAAAGACCCTTGTGACGCATTACGTTACCTTGCTAGATGTTTTGGCGAGGATATCCTGCAGCTCCATGATCTTCTGCACAAGTCCATGGAAGTCATTGCAGGTTGGACATGCTGAATGTAAAGATGCTGTGTTTTAGTGACATAGTGATGCTGTGCTGTAGTACTATGGCTATATGCAATGCTTTCAGAACGCATTGCATTGTAAACAGGACAGGTAACGTCGTAGATAGGGTGGGACCTGGGGGTTGGCTTTGTTCAGCCCTGAAATTCAGACTAATTTTGGAAACATTGATGGAGTGGTAAATATAAAGGTGATGACCTCTACTTGGTGATTAAACTGTAATCTTCTGAAATCTAAAAGGAGAAAATGAAACACATTTGTCTCCGAAAAGTCATTTTTCTTTAACAATTCCCATTATTGATCAGTTTGCATCATCGTATTTAGCCTTTAACTCAATTCAGCAAATAGCCTACAAAGTGAGTGAACTGAGTTTATCTGCGTTTTCACAGCTGACAGATACATTTAACAGATGTCACATAAAGGGGCATAATATTAAAGACGCCCTCCCCTCAACAAAAATGTTTCCTTTGTGGTTAGCTCCTGTTGGAGGCATGGCTTTAACTAAACAGATTGGTTTGTGAGCAGCCATGGACACCGGAGCTCTGTTTTCCTATTCTTCCGCTGAAGAGGGAGACTCATGGTCTAACATGCAAATATATGCAAATCATAAGCGCGCGATATAATAACATGACATTTTTAGCATACCTACACAGAAAGTGGCCTAGGCTAGAACATTTACGGATGCATTTCTCAAAGGTTGCCTCTTTCCATCGAGGGCATGCCAATTTGCATATTCATAGTTCCTGGCATTTTTTATGAGGATAACTGTGTACACAGTATTTGCAGTGGTAGATAACATTTTGGTGGAAAAATCTATTTAACAGAATATTATTCAATATAGAATAGATTTTCGGCATTTAAAATATGTCTAGAGGGGATCTTTAATATTAACACACCTGCACAGCAAAAATTGAAAGAAAGGTTTTCTATTATTTAAGTGTTAGAGTACCTTTAAATTTGCACTTCACCAAAAATATAACTTTAAGGGACACTGGGTTTTGTAAAGAGGGATTTTCAATATTTCAATTCATATCAAAGCGTTTAGGGACTCTCTTCAGGGGAATCTGTCACACCCAAACGCATGAGGCAGGTGACACAGGTGAAAGAGCCAGTGTTGATGCAATGTTTATTTGAGCTCTTTGACACCACTCACTTCTGTTGAGGTCCGGACACTGGGAGATGTAACCCTGCGGCATCACCAACAGCTGCACGTCCTGCATCACCCCCTGCACAAAACACACACACACACACACACACACACACACACACACACACAGAGATACATTTCGACGCATTTATTATAAGGTAAAGGACTACCATGGGGCGGGATAGTCTAGTGGTCTGGGTGTTGGACTAGCAGCCGGAAGGTCGTGGGTTCGAGCCCCAGAAGTGGCCTACCTGTGAGCATCCTTGAGCAAGATGCCTAACCCCTAACTGCTCCATGTAATAGCACCATGTAATTGTAAGTCACTTTGGATAAAAGCATCTGCTAAATGACCTACAAATAATGACCTACAAATAATGACCTCACTGTACTATAGCACTAGCATGCAGCGTGTGATGGACAAAATGTTAATGTCAGTGTATATCGAGCTTTATATAATGTGATAAGACTCATATGCGTGCGTGCGCACGCTAAACGTGAGTGGACATGGCACTCAAGCAAACACAAAACCTTGCATACAAACGTCAAAGCGCTGACTTGTAGGCTTAATGCACAATAGGATATTGAATGGATCTGACAGTGAAAATGTTATGTTTCAATTTGAGGAATGAGAGAGAACGTCTGCGAAGTGGGTTAGGAGATCACATTTTTTTCTGTAGGAATTTGCTCCTACAAATATCTCATAATATCTCATAATTGGAACCCAATAGGAAACACAATGAATCTCTCATTCCTCATGTATGTAACATTCTCAATGTATTTTTTTCCGGAATCTGATAGTGACCACCAGCAGATACAGATTTTATTTGATTCAAAGGTCCCCTTTGGTGGACTTTTCGGGCCGTGGCCAAAATAAAATGAAATACATACACCCAGTACACACGCTTCCACACACAGACACTCTGTCACCATGGAAACCTGGCCTATTTTATTCCTTGTGTAGATTTATTTCCCTTATAGAAGCGGAGGGGAGCAAATTGTTTTTTAACTTGTCTCGCAACTTCAATTTACCGGCCATAAATTTTAAATCCTGAAAAAATGATTTGCTGATTTTTCATGGCAACACCATTGAAATAACGGACAGTTCGTTTTTAAACTGGTAAGCCATAAAATGCATACGTTTGTGTTTTCAGATGATATTTAATATATACTGCATTATTACTGTTCTATTATTACTGCAGATAAGATGTATTGCTACCTCAGAGACTATGTAGTTCTTCTGGTATTGTTATTCCAGCTGATCCAAATAAAAGTACAGCAATATAAAACTCGTGTCAAATGAGCTTCATTATAGGTTGTAGTAGACTGCAAACATTGGAAGTTTCTGTGCTACTCTAGACACACACACGCGCACACACACCACACACACACACACACACACGTACGCACACACACACACCACCCGAAACCTACAGAAAACACTGCTATCTATGTGTGTAGGAGGCAAATTGCATATTTACTTTGTGTGCTAAGTGAAAGAATAGATAATCAGTGTTCACTTAATGCTCAGTGTGTAATTTTCACAAAGCGCGTGTCAACTGTCACCTAGGTCTAAACAAAGACTCATTTTCTATCGTGTCCATGCGTGTGCTCGCCTGTACGCTCGGGTTAATGAAACAGCGCGCTTCAGAAATTGATGTGTCCATTCCAGCAATTACTGATCCATGTGGAGTGGCGATGCCGCGGCTGTCACACAATGAGTGGGTGACCTCCAAGTGTTTTTTCCCATCTGCTAATTAACACTGGACACACTCAAAGAGCAGGACGCACGCATGAAGCGCATACCCTGACGCACGCACACACACAACCCAGTCTGCTCTACAGCACACGGCGTCACCCCCCATCAGACTGATTAAAAAAGTTGCGGAAAACCCTAGATTTCCCCAGCGTCCCCAGAGGAGGGGATTCTTCCATGTAGGCTAGTCTGGGTGAGGCGATGTATGTCTCCACATCGGATAAACAATAGGCTATAGACTGGGTTTAATGAGCAGAGCCCAGAGGCCATTTAATGATTTCTACCAAACAGCGTTGTGGAGGCTGCTGGGAAATGGACAATGTGCTTAGCGGGAAACCATAGGGACGCAACAAAGAATAACAACAAAAAAAGTACATTCTTGGAGTGGAATAAGCCACCCTCAATGGCGAGTTGTGAGAAATGCATGCAATTAAATCTAGCAGTAGTAATAAATAAAACAAGCTTTGAGCCAAAACAAGGAGGTTGGAGACACAAACCGAACTTGAATATGCAGGAAGACACGACGCAACACCCCAGCTGCATTACTCAATCGCACATTTCTGAATCATTTAGCATGTCGGTGTTAACAAAAATCTTGACATGCATCAGGGCTTATTAGCGGGGAGGGTGAGGTTCTGAACGTGAAGCCAACCTTGAAGAAGCCATGGGCACTGTTCCTCTGTCCAAGCCAGAAGGAGGTATTCTCAGGCATGTCCATGTAGGGAATCTTCACCACCCTCTCATAGATCCTTTAAAACAAACACAGGTACGTCATTTACAGATAACAGCGTTTGGAAGCTATAGGTTATATATTCAGAAGAACAATTCTACAGCTTTTAGGAAATCATAAAACAGCTTTTAAGACATCTGAGGTTATTAAGATAAATCATATCTGGGTACATGTAGGATTGTATAGAACTCAAGGGCATCAAACGACAAGTTGAAGACTCAATCCATGATTGATGCATAGCGACCTTCTGCCCCACTACTAAAATCGCCCAAGAACGAAAAGCATATTTGCCCCTGACAGTTTATCTTCACTTATATATTGCTCTGTCAACATACAGTACACTGTAGCACTGTGTCTGTTTACATCCGCAGATAAATCCTTCATTAAACAAAGTACTCTGTTGTCAGCAGAGTAGTCGTGTTGCTCTAATACTATGTTTAACACTTTAAATACTCATTCTGTTACTGCCATTAACACCACTGATCACTAGCAATAACATTGTACTTAGTGAAATAACTGATTCACAAGCTGTAAACCACGGTTCTTCTGTATCAAGACTACCTCTCCAGCACCATACACATGAAATATATAACAGAGCGACGAAGAGAGATAGTCTCTTCACTCAAAGAACAAGGGTCGCCCAGTAACCTGAATGCTATAAACAACAGCCTACCTGTTACAGTCAACGTGCAGTATGACGTGAGAGGCACTGACAGCCACAGAAACCTTGTGCCACTGGTCGTCAGCCAGGCTATAGGGAAACACCTCAGTATGGGCTTGCTGGCCTTTGGTACGATAGTGAAGTCGCACCTCACTGCGCTGGCCACTGCTTTCCAACTCCAAGAACCTACAAGGGGATAAAAGCGACCATCATTCAGTAACATCCACAGATGACACTATTCTCAAATGAAGAGTTAAAAGAAAAGCAAGAATTGCATGTGGAAAGTGACCACAAGTGAAGACCACAAGTGAAGGACTTTCGATAACAAAAAATAGAGTGTGTCAAGTTTACAAAAAGTGTAGATTACATATTAGATTAATTCAATTTTACTGATGTTAAGATAAAATTGGTTAAATATATGCAGAATATATAGGTTTAAGTGCTGTCTAAAAATATATATGTATATGATATAATATATTATTTGTGTAGTACCTTTTAGTATAACCTTTTAGTTTGCACAACAATCTGCACGTTTATAGTTCACCAGAAAACTAAACGATTAGCTCTTCACACCTAGCGGAAGCAATTAACGTCAGTTAAGCACTTAATCTCTGGTTAAAGAAAAGTGCATCACTCAACTATACGTAAAACGTGTCCCATTTCAACACCATTCAAAGTTGAATGACATAAAAAGCTGAGGCAGCTGAGGCAATATGGGCCAGACATAACTATGAACCGCGTTTGGGAGCTAATGCATCGCACTATGGCATTCGAATTCAAAGAGAGTCCCAGTCACTTTGCCGAGTTTTATGCAGCTGTGACACTAATGGAAAGAACTGCCAATACATAGTCAAAAGTCCTGCCTTTAAAGACAGACTTACATCAGCTAGAAAACACACTGGCTTCAACAATTATTCAAAATAAAAACAGAAACTCACAGAAGGATTGTGCAGGAATTCATTAATCTACAGACTCAATCTAACATAATTGCCGAGCAATGCATATGCATTTACAGCTCCAAATCCACTGACTAACACGCGGAAGAAATCCTTACTCCCAAATTAACTGGTGCAGCGCTGCTGCTTTTGTAGCAGTTAATCAGTGGTGGGGAAAGTCATTACAGTCTCTGTGAGATCTCCTCTCTGAGCGTAAACATGCACACAGTTCAATCAACACATTATGTGACATCCAGATTGCTGTTCTGATCTCCTGATAGGTTTGCATCAGCATGCTAAGCTGCAGGCCCAGTCTCATCACTTTTCGCTCCACGTTTAAAGAGCCAGTGTTTGGATCGTTGATGGTCTGTGAATAATATGTTGGCAGACTTGTGTGATTTGCTTTGTGTAGTCAACTGGCAGCTAGAACATCAGTTTCCAGGCCTCCGTTACCATATTACAGAACCTCCGTAAAGGCCATACTGTGCACTGTTTGCCTTCAGAGTGCAGCCATAATAATATACAGATATATACAGAAGGTTTAGAGGCAGTTACATTGTTCATCACGTGACATGGATTCTAGCTCTCCGGGTTGTGTGTGTGTGTGTGTGTGTGTGTGTGTGTGTGTGCGTGCGTGCGTGCGCACCTCTGTTCTGAGTGGTGCATGGAGAGGATAACCCCAGAGTTGAGGTGTTCCTGTTTGAGGGTCACCAGCACCGTAAACTCATTCTTGCCCCTCAACTTCTGGACCATTCTCTCAGAAACCTCTGCTGGAGCCTTTACTTCCCTAGAGGAGCCTAGAAAGACATGGGATGGCAGGTGATCAGTACAGCATTATTAATGAATCTGCACTTTAAAGACATTAACAGACATGAACATGATTTCTAATTAAATGTAGCCTATATACAGTAGATGGCATTCTGTATACTGTACAGCACATGGTATATACCTGCATGCATACACACAGTATATATTAGAATTTTCTAAACATTTAAAATGTGTAGGCATTGTGTGTATAACAGCTCCGTCATTTAAATCAGGAGTAGCAGTGCTTCATTTTGTAATGTCTTAAAATACTACAAATACAATAACAAAATACAGTACCTTTCCCAAAAGTATAACATCGCATGGTTCCATTCCTGACAAGCACTTCTGTTAAAGTTTATATTTTTATTTTATAGGCCTATACTCTTTTGAAAGGTTATTCATGTTTATGAAGACACAGCCCTCATCATTTTGTGTATGGAAACTGTTGGTTAAATAAATCCTATCATAAGGTTTTCCTACTTGTACAATAGTACAATATAGACATAAACATCACTAAATTGAAGAAATCTATGAGTTCCATTATTGCTCCTGTTCAGAGTCCGGAGGGATTTTGAACTGGATCTCAGCATCATAGCCTACATAGTGAAAATATTTCCAGCATATCTCGAAACGATCCACTTACGACACCGTCTGATAACCACTTGTTGTAACCAAATGTACCTTCCAGAAGGCTTATCCCAGAAATGTCGTAGCTTTGTTAAAGGCACCTTTTCATTTTGACACAAACAGAGACACATCAGAGGATACAAGGCAAACAAACACAAGAGAAAGGTAGCTGTGAGGGGGGCATTTGCTATGTGGTTACCAAGCTAGCCTCTGTTCGTGGCAGTGTGCCTCCTTTCCTCCCAATGCCGCGCCACACAGACATCTATGCTTTTTTAATGGAAACATCAATAAATGATAACGTTTCTCAGACGCAATCACATCAAAGAGTTCACTTCCAACTATGGGATGCATGCAAGATGCCTTGGCACATTTAAGCACTCCAGGAAGGTAGCTTGGTGGCGTTTGCATAGTGTATTAACATTATTTCCAGCTGGTGGGATTAGCCCAATAACAATTAAGGCCACAAGAGCACCGCTGTGCTCAATGCTTATATGTCAAGATACGACGAAGTACATTTAATGGCATCAATTAATCTCACTTTGCATTCTTACGAGAAGGAGGCAGCATGCTAGCATTAGCATCACTCTGATGCTGAGGCTAGCCTTAGCATCACTCTGATGCTGGGGTTCGCATTAGCATCACTCTGATGCTGAGGTTAGCATTAGCATCACTCTGATGCAGGGCTTGTGAGCCAGTCTGGGACGTGTTTCGAGCCATTTCCGTCAGAACAAGGATGTTGTCTGGATTCTAGGGCCACCAGAGAGATATAAAGCACATGACTGCATGCACTTTGATGCCAATGCAGTATGACTTCAGTGTCATTGGCTGTGGCGGGACAGATGGCCCAATGACGGCATCACCAGTGCTCTATAGCAATACCCTGCTGCCACCAAAATCCACTGAATAATTAAATTCCTCTGACCTCTTTTTATAATAACACAGGGCATCGCTGGATGTTTTTCATACCTAATTATTATTTTGGGCCATTTCATTAGACCATGAATGCACCTAAAACAGATTATTTCTTGCTGCTATTTCTGTAATTTGGAATTTAGTCAAACTGAAATGCAATTACTTATTTGTGCTTCCCGCCACAAGGAAGAACTCAAGCCAAACAAGACAACACAGATGGCTGGTCAATCTGTCCCCCGACCTCAACAGGGGGGGAGGGCACGATTGGCCTAGGCTAACGGATGTCTCAATCGCGGGCTCAATAGGGTAGAAGAGAGGTGTAAGGGTGGGGCCCTTCCTGAGAGCGGCAGGGTACTGAAGTGGGGGGATGGGCAGAGCCATGGGTCTCTGCTCTAGAGCTGCTCTCTCACTCATTTAACTCCCTTATTTTCGCCCAAATGATCTAGATAGATAATGATCTTTCTAGATAGATATGATCTAGATAGATAAGAGGGTATGCACCATGGAGCAAGAAGCTAAACATGGCCCCTACCCGACCCACCTAAAAAAAAAACACAAAATTAGTCTGGATGTGGACAAGTAATAAGCTTAGTTGAGATGCCGGCATTGAAACGTATTCATCTCAGAATAGCAGGCCCCTTGCTTGGGCAGTCAAATGAAGATTATGATGACTATAACGGTAATATCCCTCCACCCTTACAACACGAGTGGATGAGTATGTGTTGTAATGGGAGGGCTAGCTTCTCCCTCTGCCAAATCAATGCAGCCTTGCTGAGGGAGCCATTGGTCGATTATCTATTGCCGGGGGCGGCCACCTGCTCTTAACTACCACTCTGGTTTGAGCCTCACAAAACTGAGAAAATGATCTGACACGCAACACTGCTGTTGCCATGATTTTCAATCTGACCACAAGGGTTATCACATACCCTTGTTTACTGACTGTTCTGACCAGACAGTTGTGGGAAAATACGGTTTTCACGGCACATGGAGGGTCGAGTGGAGCTCTCCAAAAGCCTCCGGATCAACACCATCCCTAAGAAGCGCAGCTGCGGGTTTCAGCCTAATCTTATCTCCTGGATACATTGCGCTTTAATGGTTTCACTCCAGCTCCAATTTCCATCCCTTGGCTTCGCTTCTAATCTTAAACTGTCTAATGCGGCCGTATTTTGTCTGACCTCTGCTCCCCACCCCACCCCTATTACACCCCTATCCCATCCCACACTCTCGTACTGCATTCTGACAGAAATATATCGGCAGGACTGCGCCAATCACTGGCACACATGTTTAGCATTTAGAACAGGTACACTTGCAGCCCAGCTATACACTCCGCTATACACTCCGCTATATCCGTCCTCTTCTCACTTCCACCTGTGTACAGAACGTGGGCTTCAGTATTGGGAAAGGGAAGGAGAAGATTCCTCCCAAAATGAATCACTTCTGCGGGATGCGCTGACAACAAGAAGTCTAGCTCTATGTTCATTACTGGCCTCTAGTTTCAACGTAATTATTTCCCAGAGGGAAAAAAGTGAATGAAGACAGTATTACTGATATCATTCGAGATCATAGCTGCTTCTGTGCGTGAATAATGAAGACTTTTGTTGCTAAGTCTCTGGTGGGCTGCCAGAACAAAATAACACCACCCACGCCTCTGCAGCAGCTCCTTGCTTGACAACGTTTTGTAAATAAACCATCGCTCATCCAGTAAAGAGCAAGCTGTCCATGGAATACACTACGCACACAAGACCAAGTGGGTCAGAAGAAATACAATAATCCCCGGAACACAGGAAGCAGGAGAGGTAATGTAATAAACCCGGTAAAAACTCACTTTTAGCTTATTGCATAATACTGAGGATATGACGGAGCATATTTATAAAATTTTATCTGCGGGCCTGAGCGAGGGATACAGTATGTGTAGGAGGGCACACCATGAGAATCTCTCTCTAGAGGGATTAGAGTAATGATAAACTCTCTCTAGCAGCAACTCCAAAACCCCGTGCACACATCCACCCACTAATATATAGAGATATAAACACTCAGCTACCCACATACACACATGCAATGCACAAATATACGTATACAGGCATAGACTGTTACACGAGGAACCCACAAACACACACACACACGCACACACACACACAAGTACTGTGTATGGACACACAAACATTAATGCAGAAATATACATACACACAGGCACAAATGTGCGCACATATACCCGGACTTACTGTACATAAACACACAAAATATGCACAGATACACTGCATAGATACATACTTACATGCTGTCCATGGACACACAAGCACACACACACACACACACACACACACACATACACACATACACACACACAGACAGCCCTTTCAGCCAGCGCCTCAGTGTTCCTGTGCCAAGGCAATCTGCATTCTGAGGAGCATCTCTCCCCACTGTGTGACTGCTCTCCTGGAACAAATACTAAACGGAGCCAAAGGCACCTCCAGGACTGCTGGGGCCACCAAACCCCCCCCCCCCCCCCCGAACTTCTGATCGCCTCCGCCGTGACCGCCCGCCTGACATTTACACATTCTCAGAGCTGGTGTCAGCCACCCCCCCACCCCTCCTAAAAATTTATATTAATGTGGCTTCAGTGCATGTGACTTATAAACACTGTTCCAGGGAGGAAATCACTTGATGGACTTCTGTCCAAGAATATTCTTGGGGAAGTCAGTCAGTGTTCTGAAGCACCACACAACTTTTTTTGGCAATGTAACTGAAAAACTAAATGTCAACATGTGTACTCTTACACCAGGATAGTCTAGTGGTCTAGGTGTTGGACCCCCAGCCGGAAGGTCGTAGGTTCCAGCCCCAGAGTTGGCCTACCTGTAAGCATCCTTGAGCAAGAAGCCTAACCCCTATCTGCTCCATGTAGAGCACCATATAATTGTAAGTCGCTTTGGGTAAAAGCGTCTGCTAAATTGTATTGTAATTGTATTGTACACCCATATTCAAACTGATATTTACCAATATGCAGTACAATTCATATGGGCTACAAGTTGTCAGGTAGGGAGTACGATAATATCTAGCCTGGTCAGACCATCCTGATTTTGCAAGATCCACGATTTGTTACACTCTGCGTATCAGTCTGGAAACTCTCCATTCAAAGTTTGTCATGGAGGCGGTGCCATTAGGTGTCCATCATTCAACTAACGTTTGATGGCGATTTTAACAGGTGCTAGCAGAGAACTGCACCCCCTTCCAAGGGGTAATATTCAGAACACAGGCACTTAAGTGTTGTCAGTGCCAACTGAACTACCCACCTACATACTGATTGGGTGATGCTTTTCCCCAGCTAATGAATCCGAACCATTGGTTTTGCTAAAGTAAACAATTAACTACAGCCACATTTCTGTAGAGGACCAGTTATACAGACCCAGTGGAGATGGCAGATTTAATTTCTCACTAGGAGTGAGAATCAACATCTCTGCGTGGGACATTTTCCACAAGCGTCTACTTACTGACAAACACACATGTACAATCACACAACACAACCACCGTTATATACCGTGTGTCTTCTTTCTCACACAGGCACACAGAGAAAAACAGACACAAAAATGGTACGCTGCTGTATAATAAATGAGGTTCTTCTCCCATTTCGATACACTTGAGTGTCACAGTGGGCGACATAATCACCAGCAGAGCCACAAACACCTCACTAGAAGGCACAGTGATCAAGCCCTCTGTAAGATCAGGCTCGTGTGAACTCTAGTGCACCACCCGTGAGGACGCGCCCAGCGAATGTGTGCTTTGTGTCTGGAAGTGTTTGGCCCAAATGCTTGACGTCAGAGAGCAAGGTGGGGGTAGAAATGAAGCTGGCAAAAAGCGCAATACAGGCAAGAGAAAGAATTGAATCATACTTCTAAAGCCAGTTTGTGTTCGTTGTTTTAAGATCCAGAGATGAACTCCGCATCGACGAATCAGTTGCTTCCTTATATTTCAAACACCGTGCAGGGTCGAGGCTAATGATATGCTAATATTCGGCTGTGGTAGAACACCACCTGCTACTATATACTAAGGTGACAACAGCGTAGCCTGCGGCCTGTCTCTTGCTTCCACGTGCCCCTCCCTGAGGTCGAGCTCATCTAATGCCACACAATGTAGCGCTGACAGCGGCCTTCAAAGGCCTCCGCAGGGGGTGCGCTAAACAGCAACCCTCCACCCACTCCCCCAATCTCTACTCTTCTCAGACCTTAGCAGACAGAGACATAGATAGGCTGAGATAAACACATGTACCGCTGTATCTATATATATCGTACTTATACGTACATGCTAGGCCCATACATTTCTTATCTATCTACACACACAAGGAAGCTAACGCTAGAGTGTGAATTGCTCTCTCCGCCCTCCCTTGCTTCTCTGCCTCTTTGAGCGTTGCCACCCCTCCCCTCCCCAACGCCTCTCCCTATCCTCCACCCGCTCTCCATCTCCTGCTGCACCCAGCAAAACCCCGGAGACAACAGCTCTCCCTTTGGGCCGGGAGGTAGCCAGGCAGACGGGAAGGGAACGGCCCGGGACCCGTTCAGCCTGCTATCTAATGAGCGTCGGAATGTCACTGCCTGCCAGCCAGCTACACATGCGGGATCACCATAGCCGCTCAAAACAACTGGCAGACAGCTCTGTTCGCTATCTCTCTTTCTCTGTGCTTCTCTCTCTCTGTCCCTCTCTCTCCCTCCCTCCCTCTCTCCCACTCTCTCTTCATGTGCACCTTGCTCTCTCTGTCTGATTATAAACACGGCGAGGCCCCCGATGGCTGCATGCTAGGCTGCTGCTTTTTCCCTACCTCCGCCTTAAAAAGCGACAACACTGGCTTAACGCAGGCATCGGGAATGAATGGTGCAGGCGAGCAGCGCCATAAATAATGCCGCGCCTTCTCTGCTCGGATAATTGAATGTACTTAGAGCGTGCTCAAAGGTAACACAGAGGGGAAAAAACGGGCGCGCTGACGAAGAGGTGCGCGCCCCGGTGCATGGGAGTCACCGCGCTCTTCCACTTCCTGTGACATCAATATGTAGAAGGGTATTTTCTGTAGGCCGCTTTTTGATTCCCTTGCTACTTGCTAGTCCTTCTGTCTAGCTGCCTATAGAACACTTCTTAGTGTCGCCTTCACAGATGACATCAATGGCCCGCTTTCCCAGAGAGCAGTCGGAGTCGCTGTGTACGAGATGAGAAGGTACTGGGAGGCGTACGCGGATGAGAAACGCAGACAAATGAGTCGGTGGCGGTTCTCTGTTCCAAAACAACGTCGAAACGAACGCACAACAACATCTGGTGATGAGAATATCGTCCCGTTAATGATTTGAATATTTCATACAGCTGCGGTTCTGCCACTGCATGATTTAGAAGCTTACATAACATTTTGACTGTTGCTACTTTTGTCTGGCTTATGATAGTCGCCTTTCACGCTTTTAAAAGGGCTGTTAGCAACGTTTATCTGAGGTGTTATCTGTAGGTGTGCGAAGATTTACACTGTTACCCCGATACACCTAACCTGGAACCTTCTTTAGGAACTAATCTTTTATATGACCCCAATGAGTTATCTCAGTGAGTGATTCGTTCATTTTCACTCATGCGCGAATGGTCTTGGACGCTTACGTTCACTCGTCACATGGCAGCTGCATAGGTTCAGTCAGTACAGAAATGTTAGTTCACGACTCATAACTGTGGGTCTTCGGGTTTGTCTTTCGTTCATTTGTCACGTGACAGCTGTATAGACTCAGCCACAGGGCCACACATGAGAGCAACAGCGCCGCACTAACTAGTTTTTAAATGGACGAAATGACTCAAAAAAAGATTAGTTAATTTTACTGACCGAGATTCAAATATCTGAGTCAGTAAAAAGATTGGAACTTCCCACTGCTATCTGGGAACTCTCAACTGAAAACCGTTTGTCAGCCAGGCGATGCCAATAGGTGTCAGTCAAACCATTAGTGATTAATGATTGGACCACCTTCAACTAATCAGAACAAATAAATGGTTGACGGTGACTTTCAAACAGGCACTAGCAGACGATTAGACCACCTTCAACCAACCGTAACAGAACCTGTAGAACAGGCCCCGCATTTGGCAACAAATGAACTACCCACAGGACACTGATTGGGCTGGCTGACAAGTGTTTTTTAACTGAGAGTTCCCAGACTGATGTAAAATGAAGCAAGTCACAGAGGCAGTTGTATATAAAACATACACATTGTTACAGCTTTTAACAGGTTAGACCTACAGTATTCAACACAATGCTAGTGTATCACAATTTTCATGCCCATACAGAATTTACCCTATACAATGCCTTACATTTGACAACATAGACCACTTGCAAACACTTCCAGAGACTTACAGTTTTTGTTTATGGAAATTGCTGCTAAAAAAAATCAGACATGGAAAGTTCAGTTAGGGGCCAGTCTGTCTGGGGCTCACTGGCCTATACATGACAGTGAATGTGAGGTTTTGTTGTAGCCTAATCTCATTATGCTCAGTCTTTTTCTGATCCCTATAGTCCCATCTCCCCCACTGCCCCCCCTCACTGGCCTCTCTTTTTCATTAACAATTGGACGAGCAGGTGGGATTCTTGGGGCCAGGCACAGCCCCATTTTAGCAGCAAAACTAAAAACCCATTTTATGCCAGCTTTTCTAATAGCAGGACGATGGGGCATGGTGGCACGGAATTGTCTAAAGCAGTCACGCCGCCAAACAAAAGGGAAATTGCGTTTTCTTCATTAAATCGGGAGAATGTCCATGATAAGACTATAGGCTACAGTTTACCACTATAGACGATATGTAGGCTATAGGCTGTAGGTAGCTGCGGCTACATCGATCGCGAAGTGGACCCTCCTACCTTGGAAGTGAAAAGCTCGAGACTCGCCGTGGAATCCCTGGACCTGAGTAACTCCATCAATCCCGTCTTCCAGCGTTAGTTCCTCCAACACACTGACACGCAGGGCAGGGTCAACGCCAAACCCTAAAACTTATTTGCGGAAATAAAAAAACATTGTCAGTAGACATACATTGTGAAGACACACGAAGACAGCGTTGTGACTATCAAATAGGCTATTCCACCCCTACTGCCGTCCGCAAAGGAGGGCGTCAAAGTGGTTATTAGTAGGCTATAACTGCTCCATCAACTAATTTGAGAATAATATTATAGCCTAGCCTACTAACAGATTTACAGGGAAATAAATATGGCCTAGTGCTAATATTTGTTTCGTGTAAGGATACACAGCAGGCTACAATCCAAAATTATTTGTCTGCAGCTACTCAATGACAACATTTTCTCCTACCTGAGGTGACGCAAAACAACCCGAGGACCAGAAATAGCTGTAATAATCCCATTGTGAACGAGAAAGATTAGTCCATGTTTTGTCCACTTCTAAGAGACAATAATGTTTCTATCACATGCGAAGCCTAGATCAACCTGCGAGGTACGCGATCACCAATCCGAGATTTTGTAAGAAGGCATCATCAGAACTTAGATGCCAGGTGACGCAAAACACGTCCACGTGAAAAGATATTCCATTTAACGCGAGATTCGCTCCATAAGATTCCGTCCCTCCGCGACACAGGTGGGATGTAACAAAGCGGTTGACCAGACGCTCCCTACAGCACTGTGAAGGGGCGCTGTGACCACTGGTGAAGTCGAGATGAGGAGAGAGGTGGGTGGCTACGCTGCCCGGGAGGAGTGAAGGGAGGATCTGTGGGAGGACCGATAAAGCCCCCTTGTGGCCTCGGCTGAAAGCGTCCGTGTAAAATCTAGTCCTGAACGCTTTCCAACAAAGACCCACACAAAATATCCTATTTTGTGTGGGTCATGATTAAGACGCTTCGTATCACCTAGTCCTAGACTAAACTCAGGTTCCATTAAACATTATTAATAACATGTACAGTATATGTGTATGTATATTTATATACATGTATGCGTATGTGTATATACTATGTATATAGCTGTATGTGTGTGTGTGTATTCTATATTCTATATGTATGTATTCTATAGACCTACTGTATGCTGTGTTGTTTACTGCTGTGTTCTCTAACTTCTAGGAAACCAAATTATATTTGAATAACACTCAATCCAAACATAGCATCCCCGGAGGAGAAAAAGTCTCTTTTGTTTCCTGTAGCAAACAGTATTGAAGAACACTGTTGTAAAAAAGCCAACAGATGCTATTCTGGGGGACGGTTCCAAACAGCAGACTCCAAGACTGGGGGTAATGACCACGTTTAGGGAGGGGTTTTACATTACAGGTCTTTCATTGCATTTTCAGAAATTAGGCCACTGAGTAGCCTACAGGAAAAATATCAAATGAAAATATACAGGTATGTATAATTATATATTATTATATAATTATATGTATGTAGCAATGTATGTATCAATTGACTTATTACCCAGTAATATACAGTAGGCCTACCACCAGTATTATGTACTATATTTTTCTATACAAACCATCACATTTGCGTAGCATGGTGTTTTGTGTGGCTGCACATCATGACCAAAGCTGCTACACTAATCTAATACCAGGAATTACTGATACTGTAGGCTAATATATCGGGCAATCATTGGTTTATTACTAGACAATATTATTCCTGTATATTACTCAGTAAAGTGTTATCCCATTGGGTAAACGACCTTTTAACCTTTTCCTCATTATGTTTGTTTGTTTCAGGGTACAATTACAATTACAATTATGTCATTTAGCTTTCATCCAAAGCGACTTACACTTACATGGCGCTATTACATGGAGCAGATAGGGGTTAGGCATGTTGCTCAAGGGAGTCCAACACCTAGACCACTAAACTATCCTGGTAGGTGTTTAGGCTACTATAAAACGGTTTATTTCCCCCTATTTTATACTATAGGCCTAGTGT
>JAOEHI010047876.1:0-20540 GCA_025447815.1 Percopsis transmontana | reverse complement strand
GTTGGGAATATTAATGCAAAATACTTTTTAAATAATAAATATAATTCCCCCCCCCCCCCCCCCCCCCTCCCCCCCACACACACACATACCCACTAGGATCTGATGGCCAAACCTCTGCATCAGAGTGTAGTGCCTTTCCAAGCTTTGGGGGGATGTAAGAGGGCAGGCAGCGATCACTGCGAACCGCACCACCGTGTGGTGCTCATTGAGGTTGAATGGTTAGATTTAAGGGCAGCCTATAGGATTAACAAAAACAATCGGGACGTTTAAAGGCTAGGCTTCACCAATGAGGGGCGCACTTGGGTCTGGAGAGAAGTCAGAGCTTTCTGACTGGGCACAATGTAGATGTTTAATTAACGTTCATGTGACTCTACAGCACTGGTGTGTGTGTGGAGGTGGTTTGTATTTGCTCACACAGCTTGGGGAAGCACATTTCATTAAGCTTTTAAAGATTTAAAATGAGCACAGAGAGGCAGACATCAGTTAGGTTTTTAAAGTTTATTAGGCTGCTATATCTCTCAGGGCTGCTGAACTCTCATCAATGACATTTTCCCTCTTAAATTTTCCTCCTTTTTGTTTTTTTTATTATTATTTTTTTTCATAAATAACTTGTTGCTTGAGGCTGTGCGTATTGGGATAGTAGTGCCTCAGGGCCACTTAAGCAACCAGTAACAAGGGGAATGTTGCATACCCTGGCCAAAACAGTCTTGAATAAGGTCCTGACAACTTTCAGTATCCGACAGTATTCTGAGGATTGAGGAACTCATGCAGTCTAACAGGTTTTACACAAAGCTAAAAACGTCTAAAATGAAGAGCTAAAGGAACTTCACTTCTACTGGTCTGGAAAAGAATGAACTGAATCTTAAATAAAAGATAAACTATGACTTGTGTTTGTCTCTTAGTTGTTCCTTTCTCCACGTGTAGGTGCCACCTGACCAGGTCACTCCCTTGGCATTGTAAAAGAACCAAAGATATCATAAAATATTGTCTTTTTTGGACTCCACAACAGTTCACACTTGTAAATTGAGAAGTAAATGAAGTAAAATCTATATCAGCTCAGACAGGAGAACGATACACCATGTTTCATGTACGACAACCAACGGCATTAGTAAACACACCAATGAGATTTATTTTGCCATGATTTTACATTCCACAGTTAAACATTTTCTTTTTTTTTCTTTTTTCTCTTAGGTTTACTCAACATACACATTACTGATGTTAAAGGTCAATATGTCCCTTTTTAATGTCAGTCCAAAAAAAGTTAAGGTGAAAGTTGCAGTATTATCGATGTTCCATTTCAGAGCTCCCGTTTACCTGTTGTCATCATGGATTCACACAAACTGTTAGGGTTTTTCTCACAGTGCTAAATGGCATTTGTGGTTCCCTTTTTTTTTTTTTAAAGGTTTTATAAAGAGGAATGTGAATTCCAGTTATGTGAGCCATTGAGCTTTGTTACTTCAGGAAAGCCTCTATATTTGATTCGATTTTCCTGGCAACTCGACTTCATTGCTTATGAAATCGAAGAGAGACAGAAAGAATATTCCTTCAAGTATTGCCCTTTGTGTCTATTTCCCCTTGTAGTTTGGCGGTACTTGTTCTTACCTGTTGGGTATGGTTCAGTGTATTTTCAGCCACCATTAATCTAAACAAGCCTTTTTTTCCATACACATACAACAGGCGCTGGAACAAATTTGGTAAATTACCAAGTGTGTGTGTTTCTGAGAGCAGTTTATGGCATTCTACATTGGAGCCTCAGTGTGCAGTCCTCGCTGAAATAAATATACGGTGGGTAAGTAGGCAATGCCAACCCACACTAAGGACAGTTCCTATTCCTCCTTAATTATTTGAAGGATTACCTCCTATTGACTTGTGTGTGCGTGCCACAAATCTCTGCAGTTCTTTTCTGAAGACGATTCCCTGCGATGGGAATAGGAGGTTCATTTTTAAACCCTTAGCCAGTGCAGCTCTTCAAGTGTGTCCAGTAACGTTAAAGTAATTTCATGGTCAGTTGCATTATCAGCTTGTGTCCAAAGGAACATTTATTAAAAAGACTATTTCCCGAGCACAGAGTAAAAACTGGGCCTTTACTTAACTTTGTTATTAAACCGCTCTGCGGCTCTCTAAATAACCCCTACTGTATTTTGATAACATAACAAAGCATGGGGTGTGAGTGTTTTGGATCATACTTTATATGAATAACTAACACATCTTGTAGGTACAGAAGAATCGCGAATAGCAATTTACAACTGAACCCTCAGAGACCCATTTGCCCACTAATGCTCAAGGCAGGTATCTTTGTAAGAGGTTTTCCCTCAATAGTACAGGGGCATTCAGTGCATTAGCAAGTTATGAGTAACAGATTGATCTTAGTTTTTTTTCCCCTAACAAAGGCTTGTTAGCGATTTATGGTGAGCTTTCACAACACAGGTCTAACATGGGGTGACTTTGAATCCACTCCCCATAACAATTTAAGTCAGGGAGAGGGTTAATACCTCAAATGTGCATCATGATGAGCCTTCCTAATGTGCAAAAAGAAATAATATAATATGAACCAATGACCTTTTTCCACTGTTTTTCCATCCATTCGTTATAATGTCAAACACACACCACACAGTGTAGAGATGTTGTCCAGCATTTTATACTTGATATAGCTGTGACATTTTCAATTTAACCCAGATTCATCTGTTTACATAGTACAAATATGCACTGGAGACGGGGGTTGTTTGGAGACAGTAGAGGTGCACAAATTCCCCTGGTAGAAAGCCAGTGTTGCCATTAGAAGCAATAGGCACCATAACACTAACACACACACACACACATTTTAGTCAGCCATAGCACAAAGCTGAATAGAGCCCCACTCCCTTACTCTTCTCAAACAGCTTGTCTTTATCAGCCCTTTCTCCTACTGAGAGTCCCCAAACAGATGACAAGGCAGCCGCAGAATACTGCACCTTTCCCTTTTCAGTTCCTGTTCAACAAAGCCTTCACCTTTTTATATATATATATTTATATTTATATATATCCCCAAGGTAGGGGTGATTTTGTGATTATAATTCTTACAACTGCCTTTTTTAAAATTCTATAGAGGCTGAAAAACAACCACGCACACACACCCACCTCTATGACCTGAATGATTTAAATGAAATCCAACATGGATACTTGCTCCGAACATATTCTTTCAAAATGATTTAGTTCAGCCACACCAACAAGAACAACACGTGAGTAAAAAGGAAAAACGCTCTCCGAGTGAGAGAGGAATGTATGTATAAAATGCCTGATGGCATGGGACCGTTGTGGAATGCTTTTATGCGCGAATGAAAAATGTTTCAACGTGATTTTTTTTCTTCCCTTCCTGGTTGTAATTTCTCAGGAATATTCTGTACAATAATGTACAAGTAGGGGTATATCTCCTGGGTTCCCCACGCCCCCACTAGTCCTCAGCAGCCGGACGGGGGGTTGGGGGGACACAGACACCATCGAATGCGACCTCAGCCTTTTAGTCCATTTTGGCAAGTCACACAGATTCAGCTCTCTCCCCTTTTCCCATGGTTCTTTGTACTTCAGTTCCGAGTAACCCCCGCAAGAGGCTTCAAGAGGCTAAATCAACCCACAAAAGATCTCCAGGAGGAGAATGATATTAGATGTGTTGTGTCCATAACACTGTGTCCATTCACCTCCATGTGAACAGATTCCTCCATGCCTCAGAGTAGATACATTTTTAATGGTAGCAGTGGCCCAGCTTTAGGACCGGGTCATGGTGCATCAGTTGGATTTTTCTTTTTAAATATTGTTCTGCTAAAAGCACCTCACTATCCAAGATATAGTCATTCAGCCACTGTTATTGTGTTGCACATTTAGATAATATTTCTCTCTGGGTTTTTTTCTGTTATTTTCACAATAGCAATTCTTCAAGACACTCTTTTTTTCATTATCTTTTTTTTTTAAAACACACGCACACACGATAAAAAAAAAAGAAGAAGTAAATTCTGCAACCAGGAGAGACTAGAGATGAGTCACTAAATGAAAACGCATTGAAAGATTCGGGCGGCCGTTGGATCTCTTGGTTTTCGGTTGGGGCCTGCTGGTTCACTCTGGGCAGGGGTGGGGGGGGGGGGAGGTTGGGGGTTGGGGGTTGGGGGGTGGTTGGAGATGGATGGGGGCCCCCTTTAGCACACGGTGCCGTTCTCCTGACGGGACTTGGGGCAGGTGGAGCGGGGGATGGGCTGGACGGAGGGCGCCAGGGTGCAGAAGAAGCCCGCAATGAGGGTGAGGCCCAATCCGCCCCAGGCACAGAACATGGACCAGCCGTAACCGTGGCCGATGTCGTCGGGAAGACCGTACAGGTAGCGCGGGTAGCGGGACAGCTCAAAGTTGATGCCGGCCACACAGGTGCACAGGGATATGATGCAGAATGTGCCTAAGGGGTAGAAATGTATTTTATTATGTATCATTATTATAGTTTTTGGTCACAATTCAAGTTTCAAATCTGACTAAATGGCAAAACGTCTATTTCTATTGTCTGATGTCTGATTTAGCAATAATGAATTCCTATTCATATAGTGTAGGCTATATGATAACACATTAAACTGTCAAAATAACAAAAGATGCAAACATGGAACTGAAACAATAACCTGTTCATATTTCAATATTTATGTATAACTTGAGAATGATTTAAGATAAAAAAATCACATAATTGTTTTGCTTTCAGAGGGTAGCCATACGTCGCTGGTATCAACTCCAAGCTGACCGCTAAACAACGTTTAGTGTTCACAATACGTTGAGATTAATTCCCTTGTTTTTACCAGTAGAGGTCAGTAGTAGACTAAACTATGAGCACTGAAAGGAGCTGGAGAATTAGCATAGTTTAGATTAATCAACAACTTTGCTATTTCACGATAGACTGCTAGGCATGTGCAGCACTGCAAGTTGCCATATGATAAAATTCAACTTGTGTAAGATGAATGTATTACTTGAATTTGCTAAGAATGGAGTCGAGTTCGAAATGCTAACTTCAATGAGCATCTCTGTCTCCAAGTGACGTCAGACTCTATTATGTTGGTCTTTTATTCAGTTGTCCTCTGTAGTTGTGTCTTATACCTTTTGCGAGCCCTCTTTAGAATGAGTCATCTGGAAGTGCCGGGGCATATTCTAACAATTCCATTCCTACTATTTTGCTGTCATTTTTCGGCATCTGAGTTGATTCAGTGAACGTAGGCTAGTGTAGACAAAGAATCTAGGGCTTCTAAACTGTGACCTTGCGAGCTCCTTTACCAGGATTTGGCCACTGTAATGTGACCCAGCCTATTCCCTGCACCTTTATTGCCAAGTCAAATAATTGGCTTTTTAATTGCCTGTTCATCATACAACCGAGGGGCAAAGCATTAATCTGAGGCCTATCTTAATTGAGTCGCTGCTTGCCTTCTGCCACACCAGAGCTGTGCAGTGCATAGTATATCAGCATGTGTGAATATTTGTCTGGGAGAGAAGCATAAAAAACGTTTGTGTTGGTGCGCATGTGAATGCTTGCAGCCTAAATTCATGTGTCCATGAAATTCACCAGTCTAATCAGCCGCGCACAATTCCCTCGAGCATACAGCTAGATACAGTAACACAAGTGTGTCCAAATTGGGACTCTTTCTTCTAAAAAAACAAACAAACAACAGCACTCACTGTTATTTACTTTATATAGTTTTCTTTTTAATTTTACAAATAACTGTAGCTTTGTTTGCCTCCTTTTAAAACCAACATCTTCTAGTAAATGGGTATAAGCCTTGCCAGTAAAAATTCATTAGATTGTGTATTTTCTAAACCCTAAATACTAGCTTAGCTGCAAAGTAGTGTAACTGTAGAAATGTATATACAGTATGTATGTAAGAAAAAACAACGTAGCCTAATGCTAGCCGTGCCAGCGCCTATTGTGTTTCACAGAGCCGGTGGTACAAGGTGTTTGAAGCTCACGCCAACTCACCTCCCATGAGGAACAGCAGGCCAGCAACGTACTGCATGAGCCCGCGGTCCCAGCAGCAGCCGAGGACACCGATAACCCAGCCAAAGAGGATGATGGCCACCGCCATGCCCATGAATCCCGCCGTCATCCGCCGCAAGTCTAGGGAAAACGGTAGAGAAAAGGTGGGTTAAAAGCACCCCATCCATAGTGGGGAATACACACATCAATGTAATGTTTAAGTTTAGCTTCCAGCCCTCTAGGATCACAGTTCAATATCATCTACGCCCCCCCCCCCCTCCCCCCCCCAATCCGTCACGCCAGATCGATACCGCTTTATTCAGAGTCAGCTACAGCGAGAACACATTTTTAAGGAATTACTGACAGCATTCAAGATGACTCTTCCTGCTTGCTTTAGCATTTTTTTTGGCTGCTTCTCACTGTGCCACATGGTCCCAAGACAAATTAGTGTGCTTCTCTGCTTTCTAGCAGAGAGTTGGTCTATTTTCCCAGTATTAAGTGGGCCATCCTAGGCCATAGAAGTGGTGTTTTCCTTTTTTAAAGTAATCACACTGCAGCCTTAAACATTAAAAAAAATTGTGGTAAGCAAGAGAAAAAGTGTGTGTGTGTGTTAACTGCCTAGAGTCATAGCAGAAATGCTACGTGGCTGAAGTTTTCAAACAACAGGGGGCAGTGTAACACGTTATCCCTATAATAAGACACAGGATTTAATTTACAAAATGTAACCATTTCGTTATTCATCACATAAACGCCATATAACTGCGTTTACAGCTCGAGTAAAGGTGATTTAATTCCGATTCACCCTTTTAAATGTCACGGCGTCGGTTTTTTTAACAGGTGATTATAGTGCGTGGCAATGGCAAACACAAAGTATAAAACATGGAGGAAGCCTGGCTGTGCCCTGTGCCCTGTGCCCACGAGGACGGGAGTCTGAATGACACCGTGGCTGTTAAAAAGGGTCTGCTAGCTGTTCTGCTAGGGTGTTTGGAGGATAGATGGCGGTGCATTATGGAGGAACCCATGTGGAGTTTAATGTGGAGTTTAATGTGGAGTTTAATGTCATGGGTGAGCTGCATTGACACAGGCGAGGTAGCGAGCAGAATTGTGGGGCGGGGCTGAACATTTTGGAAAATCTTTATCGTTTATAAAATGTGCATACATTCTTACTGTGTTATATATTCTATTTGTATGCTTAAAAGAAGTAGTCCATTACCACCTTCCCCCACCTTTCTTTGGGGAGGGGAGGGGGGGTGAGTCATTGCTAACGGAGAACGCATGGTTGGCAAAATAAAGCTTGAAACATTCGCACAGCCAAACATCATCAATATTTTCTGAAACGGCTGCGATCAAAGGGCGTACACAAGTATAAGTCTGATCAATAAAACCATATTCTTGGTTGATAGTGGTTGTAAAAGCACTGCGTACAGATCAATAGACATTTGTGGCCTCTGCAAATCTATCCATCACGGTAGTGCAAGTGTGTCGGGATTTCAGCTGCGGTTTTTTAACATGTGAAAGCACACTCTGAAATAAAGCTGGATGTGCAGCGTAACTTTGCGAAACAGAGCCTGGTATTTGGCGGGACAGCCAGTCACATCCTGCGAGCCACGCGTTTGGCTGCGAGCAAAGCACTTTCTGACAGACCTGGGACGCGGCTGTCTGTCGGGAGCGCTCATGTGGAACTGCCTGTCAGAAGGCCTGTCACTCAGCCGCTGTATCCATGGTAACCCCTGACCTATACAAACAGAGAAGGGGCAGTGCACACTCTAGATGCTGTCGGACCAGTCGTGACATTGTGGGGCATTTCCAACAGCGGAGAAAAGTTAGAATGACATGGTCCGTAAAACTGAGCTTTTGTGTTTTACTGTGGGACTCTGGTATTTGATTCGCTGCATTTCTCTGCTAGACTCCAAAGATGAGTACAGAATTTATATGTGGACTACTCTAGTGCACTTGTCTATGCTATAGGTAAGGTTACATTGTGCTACCTTTGTGCCTTATCTCTACAAGGAACATTGGGCCTCTTGAATCTGCACTCTAGACTGCGATGATGTTGAATTAGATAAGTGGTGCTTTGACCTCGGTCTTCTATTCGGTGTAAAACCACGCAGCCAGCGTTTTAGCAGTCGGCTGCTGCGAGGTACCCCTGGGAGCCAACGACTTCAGTAGACACGCACGCACGAGTAGCAGACACCTTCATTGTATGGATGCTCCGGGCCTTTGTGCTCCCACTGGGCTGAGAAATACATGTGGCCACACCTGCCATGCTAGCCTGTCAGCACCAAGGCTAGCTCGCGGGCTGAAACGGGGACACATGCTAAATGGTAACAGAGAAAGAGAGAGGGAGGCCGGTACAACTAAATCCCCCAGAACAGGACATTGTAACGCTCCAAGACATAGAAACGGAAATAAATCATGAATAAAAAGGCATTCTGTAGAGCTTTTGAAGTGGTTTCTAGGGCCTGTGTTGATCTCTCTAAGTATCATGGTGACAAGTCTGTTGGCTCAGCTTTGCATGAAACACACGCACACACACAGGCAGACACGGTCAGGGTTAATTGGGAGTACACGCAGGTACACCTTGTTGTCCCGATGGACAGCTACAGGCTTCACCTGCCTACTAAAACACCCAGTCCTGCCTTGGCTGCCCTCAGCAATGTAGAGCCGGTCTCCAGTGAGACAGCGTTGTGCTAAAAAAGCTTACCTGGTGTATTTGTGCGGAGTGCACAGGCTTGCTCCTGTTTACGTGCGAGTGAGCAGCGTCGGTCTTGATTTGGATTCTCAGCAGAAAGCTCGGCTTTAAAGCCTGACGCGCAGCTTGATGCGTGTCTTTCAAGCTGTCAGCCTGTCTGTGCGGCTCTATGAAGCCCACAGAACTCCTCGCCGTATTCAAATTCAGACTGGTCTCCGAGATAAATGCCTCTCTGCCGGCTGTGACTTGCTGCCGTCAAACACCATTGGAAACAGCATTTTATGTAACTACATTTAATCACCGCTGGAAGTTGAATTGCATAAGCAACGTGTGTGTGTGTGTGTGTGTGAGCACGCGCGTTTATGTAGAGTTCAGCACTATGAATGCATGTTCTTTGGCATCCTGTTTCAGTGCTAACCCCATTACTTATCAGGCTACCACTGCGCCTGTGCTCTGTACAATGCTGGCTAGCTGTTGTGGCTTTTCCTCATTTCACCCCGCTGTATCGAGTGTTGACCATATGGCAACAGGAGGGTGTGGGAGGAAAGAAGGGGGTCAAACCTGAGGGATGGAAACAGACGTGGTGAAACGCCTAAAGCCTTTGGGGTTCATCTTCAGGAAACCTGAACAGACAACTAGCCCGAATGGATTGGTCTGAGTCGCAATGATTGACAGGTGTTCCTTTAACCTAGCACTGTAGTTTTAGCATCCTCATTTTCTACAGGTTCAGAGAAAAAAAAGGGTAAATTGGGTGAGAAAACACTAATGGTCTCAATTCAATATTGCTTTAGTGATAACATTCAAATCTACAAATTGTCCCTTAACAGGCAGTGTTGGCAGGCAGTGTTGTTTACGACGACAGTTACAACAGTTCCAGAGCTCCATTCTCTCTGGGACATAATAAATACTAATTAGAAGGTATGTACATGAATTATATGTTCTTATGTCGATATCTATATGTATGCATATAGATGGTGTAATATATGTCTGTGGTTAGCAATGGCACACATGAAATGGTGTCAAAAGATGGTCTTGTGTATTACGGGTAAGCAGAAGGAAAGGAATTGTGCACATGGTTAATTTCCCTCGTCCTGCTGAGGGAGATGATAGCTACACCTGTGCATGTACCATTAGCATGCTGCACATCATATCTCTTCAGGTTCCCGCTAAAGGACCAATAGACTCTGTTCCAGGCTCAACACACTACACCGTTTGTTCACATTATGAGGCTGCTAGCCGTTTAACACTAGAAAGGCAGCAGTTTTACATGGAGGTTTTCCCCTAGTGGGAATGGACCCTTATATTCAATGATAGTGGTATATATCAGAATGAAAGTTATACTATAATACAGTGTTTCTCAAATCGGAGAATACATGCTTGAATGTACTAACCACATGATGCAAAAATAATTTAATTCATTCATTCATTTATTTTTGCATTTTGCGGTATTTTAACAACCAAATAAACTTTCAAAATCGTATATTAATTTTCTTCTGTTGTTATATTGAAGAAAAACAGGGTTAAAGGGGTACTTCGCTTAAAAAGGGGTACAGAAGCCAAAAAAATTTAACCACTGCTATACTATATACTATGCTATGCATTTACTAGACACTGCAATGTAGCCCAGAACAATGCAATAATGAAATGTTAAATAGAACAATGATTTATTCCCAAGTTGGATTATGAAAATGAACGAGTGCAGCTGATCATAGCAAACACAATTTCCAAAGATGCACACAAGTATTGTATTGCATCCTACTGATTGCTGATGGTGCTGGGAGAATAACAATGGATATTGGTCGTGTTCAGCTGTTTACTGTATCGGCAAGTGACAGGCTGTTCTCTCCCCGCCATTCTCTCTTGGCTAATAGCTTCTTTTGTTCGGCGGTGTGTCGCAATTCCTGTTTAATTGCGTCTTTTGCTTTGGGACCAATGGGCCAATGAAAAGTTATTTCATAAAAAGGGAAATAGCTTTTGGTGCCTTTGTGCAAATCTTTTCTTTTTTTCCCCTCAGCGAGATAGAAGCAGAGAAAGAAAAATATCCTGCGTGTGCTTTGGCTAACAGTCCACGTCCTAGGACAAGACCACCAGCGGCTACGTTAGCGAGAGCTAAGGTTACTTTCAGGACGGTGCGGACATCCGCAACGTGTTCCTCATTTTGGTACGCTCTTGCAATGACTGAAAGGTTTTGATATTAGATGAGGTATTTTGGGGCGTGTGTGTGTGTGTGTGTGTGTGTGTGTGTGTGTGTGTGTGTGTCGGTGGGGGGGGGGAGTTCTGTGAGATGGAAAAGCGCTGACTTTGCACTGCTCCGAGCTTGTGGTCCTGTCAATGAGGCGGGCAGCAGTCACTGCTAGCTGGGGGGAGAAGGGGGCTGGGTTGAACAGAGCTTAATTTCATTACCCTGTATCAGCTGCCACCGGGGACAAAACAATGGAGAGAAAATTAAATTATGCCAGATAACGTAAAGGAGAGAGCGAGAGAGAGAGAGAGAGAGAGAGAGAGAGAGAGAGAGGGGGGAGTGGACTTGGGCCGTGTTTAAACCCTTAGTAAACATATGTGATATTTGCCGGGAAAGGCCTCCTATCAACACAACAGCAAGGCCTGCGGTTTGTTCTGACTTCATCACAAGGACCATATGGATGTTTTCACTGAAGCCCTCCAAGCAGAGGCCAGCAGGGCCCTGGAGACCGGGCCAGGCCGGGCCAGGACAACGCAGGGCAGAAAAGCGTGGATGTAGGATAAACACTATGCTCTCCAGAGAGCGTCGGACGAGTCTCTTCCCTTTTGGGAAAGACACGGGGGTCCGGGGGCCTCTACCGGAACGGTTAGAGTGGAGCCGGCCAGCTGTCAATCACTTCTCTCTGGGAGGCACTGCGGTCGTGACGGGACGCCCAGCATAATGGGAGCACCGCCGTAGCGCTGTGCCGTGATTAGCCACCCGTCTGTGTCTCCATAGCGACAAAGCCTGACACTGCATCAACATTAACAGAAGGCCTCCTTGCTAACAATGGCTAATAGCAAAGAACAGAAGATGATGCATTACAAGCTTCGTCAATGATATGAAATGGTTCTCTTGCGGTCTCCTAAGTGGACTCTCCTCTGATTGGATGAAAGCAGATTGGGTTGTGCGTTGCATGAGGTTATGCAGTTATTGCATGAGGTATGTGGGCTTACAAGTGAATGTCGGAATTTATATCTAGGTTAGTTTATATTCTCCATGAGCAGTGCTTGGACTCAGAGTTTATTCACAGCAGAATACAACACGTTCTGGAATTAAACTGTGGTAAGCTAGACACAACGTTACCTACACGCCTGACGCAGCAGGGTTAAACACAACAGCTACAGGAAGATAATGTTCTTAAATAATGTTCAAATTATCAGTCAATTACCCACAGGTGTGGGCTCTGCTGTGCTCCGCAGCAGTCGGGGGGCGGAGAGCGTGCGCAGTTACCCGCGCATGCCCTGGTCGGGACACGAGCAAAGATAATTTTCTCCTGATTTGCCTGTCTGAAAAGTGCCGCTTTAGTGTGAATGTTAGGAAGATATGTGACTTGTGAGAAATGGGTCCAATGTTTACTTCGGCAAAAGAATCATAATCTGTGCCCAAGCTCACTTCTCCTAATGGAGTGAATAGACACAGGACCTGCCGCTGGTCTCCTAAAGGGACGGGGCAGTGGCGAAACCCATGGGACACAGATACAGGAAATTACTCTAAGTTGAACCGTCACGGTTATGTACCGTCTGCTAATTCAGATTCAGACAACTTTATTGATCCTCAAAAGGGCAATTCATTTGCAGCTTACCCAGTCCATACACACAACTTAATAAACTCACAGGCCAGGTAATTATGTGACAGAGACCACAGATCAACATCCACAATAGTGCAATTGGGTTACTGAACCAATTGAGCAATCAGCATCCAGGTGGGTAGTTTAGTTGGTGTCAACAAACTTGCTTGTGTTTGTTTGTAAAGGCGGTCCAATTGTCTGCTAGCTGTGTTTGAAAATCACTGTCAAACAGTTGTTGTTCTGATTTGCCCCTACTGGCACCGCCTGTTTGACAAATGGTTTTGATTTGTCAAAGTCAAGTCAAGGTGGAGCTTGCAAAATCAGCATGATTTTTCCAGGCTAGTTTATTATTATGACGTCTTTAGTGTCTTTAGTGAAGCACTTTCAGTTTCAGGCCTACAGCAGAAGTGGAGTAATCATTCATATTAGCCAGCAGTAAAGCAGTATAAATGATAACTAAGGCCGAAATTATATTTGCATAGATTGCAAATATCTTCCTACTACTAATTCGGCATGTGACATATATTTTTTAACAATAGCCAAAATGGCAAATGGATGTATTATTCTAATCAACGTTCAGAGCTGTTGCCTGTTCCGAGAACCGCTGAGAGAAGGGTAAGGCGCTGACAACCAATCGGCTCACGGCTGCCGCAGAGCCGAGCTCGTCCTCGCCGCTTTTTTATTAAACTGTCCATTTTGCACGACACGCTCCTATTGGTTGTCGCGTCTCCCTGGCTGGCTGCCTTTCTGCCTCGCGCCTCTCTGCTGGGACTTGTGATAAAACAAGACTGATGTGACTCAGCACTTTTCAAAGCGCCGATTTTTAGTAATCTCTCTCCTGGGACTGATGCCATGTCATTGTTATGTGTAAGGGACACTCCCGCCTGGATCGGAAAAGCTGCTTGAGCGACTTAAAGTCGGTAGAGAAAACGGGGGGACAGGCAGCAGAAAATAGTTAAATGCAAAGTGAGTGAAGGGAGAGCTACTCGAAGCTCTTAGCCTTTAATAACGCTTGCGGGCATGGAAATGAGAGTGTCGCCTATTTGGAGGAGCTGTGAAGAACACAGGCTTTAGTGGAGGATGTGAAGAGATGATAAACTATAAAGTCCTGAGATGGCTACATCCAGCCATTTGAAAGACGACAGCTCAAACATCCCAGGGCATCCATTAAGAGCTGATGTGAAATCCACGTCACGGTGCATTCGTAGTGTGTGTGTACTTCTGACAGAGGGGGTAATTGACTTTAGGTTTTGGAGAAATGCACAAACGCTGAAAGTGCTGGCAGGCGACACTCATCAAGTCCGAATAACAGACTCGGGTAAGGCTAATGCTGTCTAGAAATGAGACAGATGTGAATAAAGGAACAAGGAGCCGCCCTTCGCCCTGTAACCTGTCTGTCATCACATTGCATTTAGTTCTACTGTAAACCTGGTCGCCAGGGTGAAAGACAGCGGAACCTACACATACAGATGCTATATACACCGATGAGCCAAAACATTATGACCACTCACGGATAAAGCAAATAACATTGATTATCATGTAACAACAGTGCATGTCAAGGTCTGGGATATATTAGGCGGTAAGAGAACAGTCAGTTCTTGTAGTCAACGTGTTGGATGTGGGAGAAATGGGCAGGCGTAAAGACCTGAGCCACTTTGACAAGGGCCAAATGGTTATGGCCAGAAGACAGGGCCGGAGCATCTCCCAAACGGCAAGGCTTGTTGGGGTGCTCCCGGTCAGTAGTTGTGAGTACCTACCTACAGTGGTCGCTGTTTACGCTGCCCTCGCTAACGCACGCACATCTGCCCCTGAGTGTGTATGCGTGTGGCGAGGCATCGGTGTTGACTCGTTTTGGGCTGTATTTCTCAAAATATCTTCCACTTTCGAGTCTGCGAACAGGTCAGATGATTACGAAAGTAGCTTAATGGCTCTGGAGAGGGAAAATTGGAGCATTAACCTGCATAGCTGGACCATTAACCTGTTGGGAAAGCATTCGGAGGAGGAATGGAAATCACTTCACTCCAGGAAGTCTCATAACTTTCCACTAATGCTGGCTGGTCCTCGAAATAGTCAACTCAATGGCAGCGGTCAAAATAACTGGCCAATGCCAGTCCGTCTAAAACCCCACACCACGAGATCACATGGTGTCCTTGATGGTTGCTAATGAGAACACTCCCCAGCCATCGTAGTGCAGGAACGTCACTGACAGGCCATAGAGTAGGCACTAGGCACAAAAGATACCCTTAGTTTGTTCCCTTAAATCTAGTATTATGAATTATAAGTCTGTGTTCATCTCTGCCGCTCATCTAGCCTCTTGACCACCGGAACGTGCCGAGATTCCAGTGTATTTGCTCACTAGACCGGCTCTTATGGGCATTAAGAAAAGCAGCACTGTGGTGTGTTAGTTACATGTTAAATCGTATGAACATGAGGGCCAGGGGGCGGGCAGCAACATCCCCAATGCACTCCGGTGAAGATTACATACTGTGTACTGTAGTATTCAACTGAATCCACTACCAAGGGAGGATAGAATAGAATATACAGTACGTTTTATGAAGTAGTGGCTATTATATGCAATTATGCAATATTTGTGCAATGGAGGTAGGCGTAGCAACTATTATAGAGCGGCAAATAAAAACTTCTCTCATATAAACAGTACCCAAAAACACAAGGAGAAAGGACTTTGTAATAGACAAAGTGCAGCTAGTATCCGAGCATGGTAGTGTGGCAATACGGGGAAGGCGTGGAGATTTTGCTGTCCAGAGGCTAGTAACTACTTGTCTGGGTGTCAGCGGAGTGCATAACCTCACTGGGGAAATGAAAGCATTGTCTCTGGTTTTACAGTGAAAATCGGTAGAGTGTATATATGTAAGGTTGTTAAAGAGAGTGACAGAGGAAGAGAATTGTTTTTTTGGATGGAAACACACTAGTCTTCTGCTTTCCACGAGTTATTGTGTCCATGTCAGAGACCTGTGTTATGATACCACACAGAGAGAGGGGGGCCTTGAGAGTTTGTTTGTGGAGAGTCTGGCTAAACTACAAGCCCTTTAAGAGCCTTCCTGTGTCCTCTCAGATAACCAGTCTAAGCTGTGCTGGCTTAGACTGGAAAAAAATAGAAAGAAAAAAGGCTGATCCAGACAGATAAAAGTCTCTGGCACACCCGCAGTTCTGTCAAGATGTACTGTCGCTGAACCCTAGAGCCTGCTTTTTGACATCGCACAGACAAGAATTTGGGTGTTTTTATAGAAAAGCAAGAGGTAAATAAACAAATCAAAGAAGGGAAAAACACAAACTTTTAAAACCGCTTCCGCTATCTACAAGGCACCTAGTCAACTGTCAAGTGCACTATAGCTACGCCGAGTGTCATTAACAACACTGCAGGTTAGCTGTAGTAGATTAATATGGGTCTCTATAAACTATGAACATGAAAAATGAACTGAGCCATCCAATTACGGGGCCTGCACGCGCACACGCACGTGAGAGGGAGGGTGCGACGTGTGAGGCTTTTATCTCTTCGCTTCTCACTTCCACCTTTTTGTTGGTCATCATCGCCTCACACCTTCTGCAATGCAGAGTGTGAAGCCCCCCTCAGGCAGTTATGTGACCCAGCCGGCCCGGCCAGGCTAGATAAACGAGTGTGTGTGTGTGTGTGTGTGTGACACCTGCTGCTTAGCGCTGCAGGTGACGCGGCAATCACCCGTGTGAAGTGGCGCTGGTGCCAAACGCCAGAAATAAGCAGCACTTGCCGCTGTGGTGGCAGGCGACAAAAAAGTAGTACTTGGGTAAGCTCAGTGCCGTGTCTAGGGACAGCCACTTCATGTCACATGTCATGTCACGTGGAGTTGATTCCACTTCTTGTTTGTGAAATGAATGGACGCAGTTCTCAATTGATTTTAAAGATGCCTTATTAAAGATGCCTTCCTTTAAATTGCTTTATCAATTCCAATCGATCCATTCCGTGTTTATAATCGACTCTCCTTTTTTACTTTATTATTTTCACTTCATTATTAGAGTGGATTCCCAGAATCCATTCAATAGAATGGAGAATTGACTCTTGGAATGGACTCTTCATTCCAATGTCTTTCGAATTATTTAGGAATAACTCAGAAATGCGCTGAGCTCAGCCAAAACAAGAGCGGCCGTGCTGAGTCGTCAGACAACAGCTGCGGGCCCTGTATTACCGCCACAGTTCCCCTCCCCCCGGTCGCCAACGTGCGGTCGCGGCAGATAAGCAACAGGCGCCACGCTGCTCTAAACCTTGTGTTCCCGACTCCCGTCTCTGGACACGCACCGTTTCCATCCCAGTCAGACAGGGAGAGTAGAGGAACACCCCCTGGGGCTGGCTTGCTTACAGGGAGCTGCTCGCTTCTGTTCAATATCTGCGTGCCCACACGCAATCCATCTCTTATCTGGCCCATATCTTGACGGATTCTACGGGAACTACTGAACGGGCTTTAATTACTTATTTCTCGGTTGGCGAACAGCGGAGCCTGGAAATAAATGTTGTCAGCAAATTCATTGGAGCTCTTAAAGTGCAGCTAGAGGTGGGGTGGGCGGGGGGGTGGTTGTTGTTGTTTGTTTTGTTTAGTAATAACAGCTTGACCCTGTTCAAATATGCAGGTAAATAGATCAAGAGGCTTCAGGCAGGAACCACAGTTCCTGCCTGAAAGCTCTAGCCCATGCAGGCGATGCCTCGGTTTGGCAGTGTGCTCAGAGGAAACAGGTTTACCCAGCTTCGTGAGCGTCATCTCCAGTACAGTACACATACAGTCCCTACTGTTCATTCCGGTCCGATGATTCTATCTCTGTCATTTCTCCAAAGGTAATCTGATTACAATGAAAAGTAGATGAATTTATCAAACCGTCGACTTGGGTTGGTCTTGGCTCTGTTCTTCACATTGAATCAAGTCTCAGAGGCCCGAATCTAGCAGTTGACTTGTCTAATCCCTGTGCTTGCTCCTGTTGGCAGCATTGGGCAAACAATGCCTTTTCCCCCCCTATATCTCGCACAATAAACTCACATCCCAATGCCTGCTATTCGCCAATTTTAATGGCGAATAGCAGGCTGTTTGTGTTTGTACTGTAGCTGTGTGCGAGTGCACATGCCCCCCCTAATAGAATCCTAGCGCAAATGAATGTTAAGAGTCTGACCTTGAGGCTGCGGAGCCTGGCGCGGCATGTTGCATTTAGATTATCCTTGGGTAAAAATGTTCCCATTGTGACTGAACAGGACCGAATGCTACTTAATTGACTGGAGTGCTGTAGCAGCACCCAGAATGCCGTTGTAAACCAACCCCCCCCCCGCCGTATTCCCCCCGGCGTGCTGCTCTGGCGGCCCGCCGATGTCGTGCTGCCTACATTAGTAGTCGCGCTATTGTCCCCGCGCCCTTTTGTCCGGGGCCCAGCTTTCCACCTGTCGCTCCGCCACAACCTCCTTCTGCATTCAGGATGCTGCGACAAGCCCCCCCACCCCCTTTGTGGGGGGGGGGCGTAGGAGTGTGTGTCGGTGCTCGTGCACTTGCGTGCTCGTGCAGGTGACCGCGTGACTGTGCGTGCGAGTGTGAGTGCCTGTGTGTGTGTGTGTAGAAGTACAAACTGTATGTGTCGCGTGTGGATGCATTTGGGGCTGCAAGCCAGGGCCTTTCTGTAAATCAATGGCCCTTCCACCACCGCCCTCTTATCTGATGTTGTTAGCCGTGCCCTCTGTGAAAATACTCACTTATTTTGTGTGAAGCGGCCATTCGGGCTAAAGGCACCAATAACAAGGCTAACCTTGGAGCAGCCTGAATTTTCGAAGTGATAACAGGCCGTTTATTAGGCAGCGACTGAATACTGTGCAGTGTTGTGTCTGTTATAGAAGATAATTGCAACGCGCTGAAGGAAGGACGTTGTTTAGAGTCAATCTGTTTTGTCTGTGTGATACTACCTCACAGTCCCAGCAACAATTCAGTTCATGCTCCTACAACATCAAACATCCGTGAACATCATTTCAAAAATGTATGGATACATTACTATAAAAAGGAAATACAGTACCTGACAAAAGTTTGGACACACCATTCAAGTGAATGGAAAAGTGTGTCCAAACTTTATATAAAATAAAAATGTTTAAAAGCTTTCAGTCTATACGTTTGCGGTATATGTATGGAATTCAATGTAACTTTCTAGGGCTTACGTTTTGAGGATTATGACACTTGCTTCGCTGGTTTCCCCGTAAACGATTAGCTTATCCCTAGAGTTGCCGCCATGCATTTGAATAAGGCAACCCAACAAAAACGACTTTACCAGCGAGCAGCTGCATTGTTTCCATCGAATACCACATTGTGGAGTTTCAGAGCAGACCTTTAGCCTAATGGATTTGAGTTAATGATGATAAACTAGGGGATATGGTGGTACGTACTGTAGCAGTGTGCTGTGAAATCGTATGTGGCAGTTGGTTGAAGAAAGCTAAGCTACTTTCTCCTTTATTCTCCTTCATTTTGCCCAAATGACTTGGGGATTTCTGAGCTGGCGGAAGCTGAGGATCTGCGATGTGACTAAACGGATTAGCGGTTAGCTACTTCATGGGAGACGCATTCTGGACTTAACGTCCTGTGCTGCAATGCCGACGCAAACGGACTTAAAAGTGTGTACAAACTCGGCACAAAATGCAGATCACGCACACAGCTTTACTGTGCCCAACACATGGAAATGGGAAGTATGGTTTTGTTAACAGTTAAAGAAACACTTTAAAGTGTCCATTTAAAACGTTGTCTTGAAACTCACTGGCTCGCACTTCTCTCTACTCCTCACCGTAGCTCCTCGGCTCAAACTAGGCTCTACAATGCGCGATATTTACGTGTGGACATCGCTGCATCCCATTTACCCCAAATGCCTGTAGAATAATGTGCTAATTTGTGACTTCAGTTGGTTTTGTGTTTGCTTGAAATCGAGGCCTGCAAAGCCATCTGCCTTATATGGCAAACAAACTGTGGGCTTCTGTTCCCTTTCTGTGGACTCCTGCAGCAACCCCGCTGATGCTCATAGGGTAAAGAGCAGCATAGCTAATGTGAGTGTGTGTGTATGTAGGTGTGTGTGCGAGAGAGAGAGAGAGAGAGAGAGAGAGAGAGAACCAGATCTGATGAGGTGTAGCCAAGCTTTGATGTCTGTGAAGCACTGCTGCCGACAACCCATATGATAGGACTCCCAATTTCCAATTACTCAGGGCTATGTACAGTATGAAGGTGGGAAACCTGGATCAGCAAAACGGCAAAGTCATGTCAAATCTTCATCAAAATGGAAAAAACCCAAAAAGCAAGCTGGCTGCTTTATGTTTTGCAGATAAAGTGCAGATACAGGTACGGGCGTAGATTTGAGTGAGTGACTGTTGAGTTAATCTGCTTCAAACAGCAGCTGGTGCAGTCCAAGTTGTACACACAGAGTCTCAGCTTTTCAAAGAGTTTACCTGCTTATGTAATAATTACCCAGGCTCCTAATGAATGTTGCTTGCCATAATAATCACAGTGTAAATGTCTTCTAAAGAGTCTTAGTAGTGAGCATGACTGACGAGATGCAACTGTGTGTGGCGGTTTTCTGTCTCTGTTTATTAAAGTACTTATTGTAAGTCGCCTTGGATGAAAGCGTCTGCTAAATGCCTAAAATGTGAAGTTGGGGTGGACCGTTCCAATACGCAGTGTCACCGTCTGCCCAGCTTCTAGCACACGCTGTGCTTTTGGAGGGGGGAAAAAGATGCACAAAACAGCCTTATTATTAACAGCCTTAATAATATAACATGGGGGGGGGGGGGGGGGCATCATCTTTATCGCAACACCCCCTGAAATAGAAATGACCAGTGGTGTTGCTAAAGAAAACTAAATGAGAAATGTAAAGATTATTACTTCAAATCTGGGCTGTGTGTTTTTGTGTGCAGTGGCACTCTGAGATACAGCCCAGCACACTTCTCCTGGCAGAATGTGTGCTGTTTATAGATCTACACCTACTGAAGCAATAATAACGTTAATCTGAACCAAGCCTGGCGGTACTCCGGGGGGGGGGGGGGGGGGGGGGGGGGGGGGGGGGGGGGGGGGGGGGGGGGGGGGGGGGGGGGGGGGGGGGG
>JAOEHI010047865.1:0-20540 GCA_025447815.1 Percopsis transmontana | reverse complement strand
ATATATATATATATATATATATATATATATATATATATATATATATATATATATGCTCACGTCATACATTTGCAAACTGGCACCTGCTCTAATTGCAAGATGCAACAGCACTATTTGAAACTTTTTCCCCAGGAGCACATACTTAGCGGTAATTATTTGAATTATTTCAGGCTTAGCAAAACCAAACCAAGGGCTCACATGTTATGCTGATGATTTCAACGGGACTTTGGAAGACCACTTCCAGTAACACTTTTACAAGTACAATCCACAATTAAGTAATAGTGCCCCCAGAACCACAAACGTGTAGTTGGCTTTAGGGGGAGGATTTGAGAACATTGTAAGCCTATGAAGTCTGTAGGGAGAAGAGTATAGAGGAATGCGACCCACTCAGCACTCAGGTATTGACGGGGCATGTGTCCTCAAGTGACACAATTTATGGTGCGTCCAATTATATTATTGTAAAAAAAACAAAAAAAAAAAAAAACATTTGATTAACACGGAGCCTTTGAAATAATGTCAACCTAACACCTATAAAGGGGAAAAAAGTCATTTTTATTCATTTAGGTAAATAACATTATTTACCGGATCAAATACCAGTGTTCTGCAAAGAAGATGGACAGCTTCATGAGTGGCTTGGCTAGACAGTGTATACAGAACAGGTAGGGATGGCTGTAGGTAAAGAAAACAATGCTATTATCTGTAAAAAAATAAACAAGATATGCTCATTTAAAAAGTTGTAATTTTATAAATAAAATAAATGTGCACACAACTGCATCTTAAAGAGAAGGTGGGTATTTCACAAACCTGGCAAGAAATAAGCGGCACTTATCAAAATACTGTGGCTTGCATAAGCTTCAAGTTGTAGTCTGAGCTCAACGGAAGTACGCTAAAGCTAATTCAGTCAGACTTGTTCAAGTGAGGCTTTGCCAGTAGATTTACATGGGTTCTTAATATTTTAGAGTATTGGCATAATTCAATTAAAACTAAAATCTAAACTGAATGTTGTGCATGTAGTATTTATATACCAATAATTCATTGCCTTCCTTCGTTTTCTATTTTAGGAACAACAGGCTTTGGGCCGAAACAAATGGACAAATATAATATATGAAATCCCAGATTTTTAAGTTGTTTAGCTGAGCTCTGCCAGACTAACGCAATACAATTATTAAAATTTAAGTATCACATCAACTGGTCTATATTGGCCAGATAGCGATTTGTAGAGATCTACAAATTGCGGTCATTATAATTTAATATTTTTTCATTGTATTTGAACAAATTGATATAAACCGTCTGTCAAATTTTCGATAGGCTAGATAATGATATGCAACGATGATGTTGACATGCGTAAGCCTACATTTTCTTCATAATTGTCATGGATACCAAGCTGGCTTGTTGAAATGGTTTGAATGGACACTTAAGTCAGGCTAGGGCAAATATGCGACGCTTACAGCCTAAGCGAGGTTCGCAAAATACCCCTCAGGTGTCTAAGAGAGTTATCTCAGAGTTATCTCAGTATTTGTATACCTAACATGGTGTTAATTTATTATTTCTTCATACGTTTTTCATGGAAGCTAATTTGATCACTTTGAACAGATTGAACAGAAGCTATGTTTGAATAGTCTCTTTATTCTTATTTTTCCAAATAATATATACATTTGATTGTCTCAATAATCTAATAGAAACCTGTTTTGGCGGTCCCCTGAGGATGTGTGCACGTGCACCTTCACATGCTGTCTTCATAGCCTCCAGAGAAGGAGTCCCCAACAGATCAGTGATCAAATCCAGCTAAAATAGACAGATGTATACACCGGAAATTTCACATAATGGCCACACATTATATAGACTACAGATGGTCTGATTTTAGTCAAAATACAAGATTTAACGTGCCAATTTTGTATTGTGGATACACTGTAAACCATGTGCAAAGAGAAGTTTTGGTACTCAACCTTCGTCTACAAACTAAATAGACTTTTGTCTTCCTGTGGAAATATAGCAGTCAGAAAAACTCCCTTTATTCAGAGGTGTGCAAAGAGTGTTGCATGCAGACATTTGTATGTTGGTGATCTCACATCATACTTTTTTCGTGATATCATGCCCTACTTACTGCTGCACACTACATATTGAGCAAGGGTGGGAGTGTTGGTAGAAAAAAAAAATTATACAATTTCATTTAAATGAGGTTGTGCAAGGCTTGGTGTTGGCATTTTGAAAATTAAGTCATTGTGGTAAGAACCACAGCTAAGTCCCACGCACATATTTGATAATTTGGCTATTCCACAGGTGCAAAAAACAACAACAAAACATTTACAGTGGTTTTGATAATAATAGTTAATATAATGCATGGCACAAGCTTCTGGGCTCAAGGTAATAAATCATGTAGAGAAAACAGAAAGAGGGGAGGTCATGCTATGAACACGCAGAACACCTATACGCCTGGGAAATAAAAATATTACCTGCTGAATCGGAGTTTGAGCTTGGAAAAGTATGCGCCGCCCCAACAGCTCAGCAAAGATGCAGCCCACAGACCAGATATCAATAGCGTTGGTGTAGTGACGACTTCCCATGAGGATTTCTGGGGCACGGTAGTATTGTGTCACCACCTCCTGAGTCATATGGCGTGATTCATCTGTCTCCTCTACCCGTGCCAGGCCAAAATCACAGATCTGAAAGGCCGATGTAAGTAAATGGAGTAAATGGATGTTAAGTGCTTTATTGTGCATTATGGTGAATGATGACATAAATGCATATATTCTTATGAAGGGGTTGTAAAGGGTTGGTTGTTTTCAGCAACCACCATCAGTATTTTTGTGCATTTTTTGGCTTTTTAATATTTTTCACTGCAACTCCTAAATGCAAACACTGATTTTACTGTCCACCACCATACGTTTATGAAAAATGTATTATTTTACCTCCAAAAAGGTCCACATTTCAAGTTTTTGTTGAAGCGGTACTTAAGCCAAAAGTGAAGCATCATCATCCTGATTATCCAACAGTCACACCTTCTAACCACGGTGTGAATATTATATCGCTATATAGTTAGATACGTTTATGCTTCTTTCTGGGATGAATGGATTACATATGGTGGATGCAATTTCTTGCGCTGGATGACAGACAATGGCATAGACCCATGCATGTCTTGCATATCTTGTGATTTTCATCTTGAACCTGTTGACTGTTGAAATGCAATATAGAATTTTTGTCCTGTATAACTACTGAAATGGCAGTGGAAATTTGGATTTTAAAGAAGGTTTGTGTTGCTACTGTGCAAAAATGTTGCAGCGATAGCTTTGGGTGAAATTGTGACTTACACACTTTGTCCATTGACTGCAACAGTATAAAGTTATTGCTTCACTTTGCATAGAGATGTTAATTAAGATATATTTTGTTGGTGGCTGGTACAGTTTGTGGTAATTTAAGTTTAATCAGTTAGTTATCCATAACAGTAACTAACCCTAACCCTAGTAACAGAGTATTAACCCTGCTAGATAAATCTTAACATTAATTTGAGCGGCTGCCATGTTGACTTTCTCTCCATTAATGTAGCTAGCAGTGGCTTTATGTGTTTCAGGCTGTTGTTGCTTGTGTGTAAAATATTAATAAAACCACGCCCTCATATTCTATTTAGGAAAAATGTGAGCAGTAAAGCAGGAAGTGATGCGGTTTAGCCTATGCATCAGGAAGTTATTTTGTTGTCTGAAATGTCAAAATTCTCTTGACTGCTGCTGCCACTACTAAGCACAGCTTACAAACCTTGAGCACACAGTTGCTGTTTACAAGGAGGTTGCCAGGTTTGATGTCACGATGCAGAATGCCCGCTGAGTGAAGGTATTTCAGTCCTTGGCAGTTGCAATGGTGGTAAAAGAGAAAGTTACAAAATGTCTTACTTTTCAGTAATTGTTTCATAAATAGCCTACAGTATGTAGATGTTTTTCTGGACCACATTTCAAGTCGGTCCCAAAGAAAGCACAATTTCAGTTAAAGGCAGAACTGTTTCCAGTGTCCACACCACAAATGTGTGTATTTTATTAAATATTTTCAGTGCCAGTGTGAATTTTGGTTGATTTAAAAATAATGGCAGTGATGAACTCGTCAAACGTAAAGACATCTGCAAGCTATGTGATTTCGGGCAACACAACAAATCTTAAAAATTACTAGACTTGACTTGAATGCTTTAGAGTCAGCGTTCACAAGTATAAACCAGCAACATTATATTAACAACATGGAAGCAAAATTGTACAGACTAGTATATTTTTCTGTAACTCCTTCCCAGTTAGTCCAGTCAAACAAAATAATTTTAAATGGAACTCTAGAACCAAGGATGAAAACTCAATATTCAATAACACTCTGAAGAGAATTATTTAAAAAAGGGAAATTCCTTTTCTTGTGGTTGAAACCAATGTTTTCATGAGCACATTCCCCTCTCATACCTATGTCTTGTGTGGCTTGCACTCCTCTCTACCCCATCCCCTTTAGCGCTACTAGGGCTCCTAGCTAGGGTGACATTTTGGTCACTATAATGCAACCATGGACCTTCAATCAAATGGTCTATATAGAAATACTTATACCTCCTGTAACAAAACACAAGTTAGACGAGAGATCTTACCTCGTAGGATCTGATAAAGAAAAACTTTCACATGGTCAGAGCTTAGAGGCTGTGGTGATACGATGATCTTATGGAGGTCACTTTGCATCAACTCTGTCACCACATAGCTGCCAAAAAGGAGTTAAGGCAAAGAACAATATAATATAATAACACAACAATATAATAACACAAAATCCCAGCAGATATCATATACAGTATCTCAAAGAACTAACAATTACTACAATGCATTTAAGATGCAGCTCACCATGTATAGTTCAGAATTAATAAACCATGTATAGTTTAGAATTAACAACCACAAGGCAAATTCCTAACACAAATAAAATCAAGGAGTGTCCCATTAATTAATTAATTACTTAATGAAATCAATAAATGAAAGAGAATCTATACTCTTTACATTTTTAAAGAGTATAGACTTTTAGTCTTTTGTTCATAACCCCAATTTCAATAAAGTCGGGACAGTATAGAAAATAAAAACAAAAAGGAGTGATTTGTAAATTCTACTCACCCTGTACTATATTGGAAACACTGAAACAACACATTATTTCAAGTTTTACCATGTGAATTGAATTTTGAAAATATACACTTCAGGCTGTTTTCAGTGCCCAAACACAAACTAAACAACAGTTTATAGTTATTAGCTATAAAAACAATAAATTCACAAGGTAACACATCAAATAATGTGTGGTTGTAGTGTTTCAAATATAGTAAAGGGTAAATAATATTTACTAAAATAAAAAATAAAAATTGTTTTTATTTTCCATACTGTCCCAACTTTTTCGGATTTGGGGTTGTATATTTATAGCACAGATGGACGTCTCCCTGCCATGCCACCAGTGGGTCGGTTTCTACCGAGGGACATCGCCAAAGTAACTTGCACTACATACCTACTGTATCCTGCTCCAGGGAAGGTTATGTTCAGGATCAAAGATAACAAACCGCTCTTGGACCAATTCGCTGTCAGAAACGTGCCATTTAATCTCTGCTACCAAATCCAGTTTCACCAAATTTAATTGACACAGTTAATAATGTGTCAGACTTTGTTGAAATGCAGATCTTTATAGGAGCTTCATTATGCCCTCAGTGTTCTGCACACTGTAACTCTTCCATGTTTCACATGATTGGCTTTTCAACTTAAATAAAACTAATGGAGTCAAGAGCGCAAATTTTGAAACCTAATTCATCCGAGCATTTAAAAGGTACACTCCTGGATTTGTGTCTGGAATTCGCCTAGTGCCTTACAAAAATAAAAGTAGCTTGCAAAATATTCATTGAGCTGGGGCAGATGGCTATATAACTGCTATGAAATGTAGGGTTGACGTTGCTCCTCACCGGCCAGGACCACGGACAGCACCGACACAGGGGAGTTTTCACACGGCACAGAGGCAGGGCCCGGAATGAGACATGGCTGGGAGCTGATAATGAGCCCCAGCTGGCCTGCATTACAGCGTATAACCCCTGCCATAAAGGACAGGCCCACCAGCTAAGAAGGGGAGGATCCACCAATGTGTAATAGTAACATGTCAATTGTAAAAATGTCTTACTATTCGTCTCCCAAACAGATTCCGCCAAGCCTTGAGCCGCTGGGATCCCGAGCCAAACCCAGACCTCGCTGACCCACGTATGGATGGACCACGCACTGGAGGGACTCACCGGGACAGCACGGATTTATATTGTAAATGAATGCTCCTCTGCAGCTGGGAACTAGACTTCAGCCACAATCCATTGAGGAGAGTTCTTTTAAACATAATCCACAGCTTACTTTAAACAAAAATAATGCCAGTGCAATCCCAAAGCAAAAGCGCTGTTGCTTTCATCTTACATTTTCAGTCCAAATTTTCGGACGAAATTGTTGCACAAAATCACGCAGGTCATTAAATACATGTGTTCTTATTAGTCTTTACACACCAAGGATGAATTTCGGTCGATACACACAATAGAACGACAAGCAGAAAAAGCCTGCAAAGTAGGTGGTTCATATGTAGTCACCTCAGGTGAGGATGCAGGATACCCAAGAGAGTCTCAAACTCCACCACAGTCACCCTAAAATATTGTCTGAACCTGTCATACTTCCTTCACCTATAGCTCTTGAATGATGAAACTCTCCCTGTTTTCATCTCTGTTCCAACAACAGGTGTACCCAACACTTTCTCTTTCTTGAGAGAATGTCTATAATTACTATGTCTTCATCACTGCTAGATGACGCCATCATTTACTCATGACACTGAGAGCGTGAAACAAGCCTGAAATAGAATACGAAATATTAATAAATTTGCATCAAACTCGGTGCGGAATTTTGCACATACATTTTTCGCATTTTTTTGTGTTGTGTCCAGTGTGTAAAGGCCTTTAATCTTTCACTTTTTTTTTTTAGGTATGATTTTCCTCATAGATTGTTATTTTCAAATTATGTTTTCCACTGTTGAGGGTGACCCATATGATCAAAATTACATAAAATACCAGTAGAATATAACATTGACTCCATATCCCATCAGTTGAAATTATCCTGAAATTATCTTTTTTTTTTTCCTTTCTTTTTACACAGACAATGAAATGTCAGAGAGCAGTGAAGGACTGTGAAGGATACATTTCCTCAAAGTAGTCGATGTGAGGAGGCTGCAATATGTCCAGAGCAGAAAGAACCTGTCGAGGAGCAGAAAGCACATTGGGCGGGAAAGTATAAAATGTGTCATATAAATAATTGAGGAAAGATTGATATCCCTGTCATATCCCATGTTTGTCCAATATTGTTACATTATCAATATTTTAAAATATCTGAAAAAAAATAAATAAACAAATAAAATTATATACATTTCTTTTTTTTGTTTTTTGTTCTATTGCCCATCCCTAGCTGAGAGAGTTATGGCCACCTATGCCTCAAAATGTATTGGAATTATTGATAATTTCCACAACAAGTGAAAGAAGCAAGATAGCAAGAATGAAAAATACAGGGCGGGAACAAGTTACCTGTCATATAGTAGAAATATTATCGACTCACATTTTCATGTTTGAAGAAGCACAGCATTTTTAGTTCCCGGAATACCCTCTTACAAGAGACAAGGTTTTGGAAGACATTGGGCATCTTTTTGAGGGCGACTCGTTTTCCATCTCTTGGATCTGTAACTGACCTAAATGCAAGAAATGTAAGAGAAGATTTGATTTATTTGTATGAGAAGCTCTAGCAAATTTTTGCTGTATTCCGGAAGTCGGTAGGTCCTAAAAGCATTCTATTGCAACCCGTCGTCAAACCATGGACGCCGCAGCAAAGTTGTGTTTATTTTGTTTACTTAACTGTCAAAGACGTCAAGCCATTGTCATCTAAGCCTGCTAGAATCAAGGTCTAGAACTAGAGGTCTTTACAACTCTTAAGGCAGCTACTGCCTAAATACAGCAAATAGCATGTAGAGGGCAAACAGAATCTCTGCGCCTATTAATGATCCATAATCCATAATAAGTTCCCTTAAACAAATCAAATATCAGATTGTGACAAGTGCAGTGAGTTCAGTGTAGGCGCAGACGGGAAACACAGACACACAAAGCTGGTATCTCGGTGTCTTTTGATTAATGATCTGAGAGTACGGTTCTTTAGCGTACGTGTGATATGACTCGATATGACTATCCTATCTCGAAAACGACTTACCCTAACTTTGCAAAAATGAGAGTTGAAATTATTAAGATATCATTGGCCTCGTGGGGGCACTTTAATAAATAATCAAATTATTTCCAAATAACCATCATTAATTAAAAAAATAAACTTTCAGCATGCATGAAAAATCCTGAATGGTGGTCGGGCATTTCATCTCTTTACCTGGGCCTGTGAATTCTGTTATAATATCACCCACATTTCCAAAATGTACAGATAGGGTGGACACTCTCCAAAAAAGGTCCAGCTTTAAGATCTCAAAACCCAACATTGACAAAGCATTTTATCTTACCGCTAAGAGTACTCCTAAATCGTACTAAACGTTTCTAACTAAACGTTTCTAACTAAACGTTTTCTCCCAAATCCTATTTACAAAGCAACTTTTACTACGGAATGGGGAGAAATATTAAGCTAGGCGAAAGGGCGGGGTTGACCTGGATGGTTTGGATGATGATGTGTTTCATGAACGATGATGGGCTGATAGGGGATGTGTCTCTATCAGTTAATTCATCACAGAAATACTGTAAAAGGAGATATCATGTTGCCATATTCAAATAAAGATTAACATTAAAATGTAGGTTAAGTGTCACTGATTAAACATGAAACCAAGAATATATGCTTGCAAATAAATGCGTCTTACCACTTCTTTCCAGAACGGTCGAATAATAAAGTAGGCTAAAAAATGTTTTATTAATAACTTAAACTGTATAGCAATGTGTTTCCAAAGTTTTATGGCAAGCAGGTGTAAGAAGAACAAATGAGAGCAACTAGTGCTGATGATGTCAAACAAGGACAAAATAAAAACTATGTTGGCGGGTAATAGCATAACGTGTCCCAACAATTACACAATTAATGTAAAAAACAACAATACACTTACTGTACCCAGCACACTGGAACTAATAAGGCAAAATTCAAGTGCACATACAAATATCGAACTAAAATGCAACAAGAATTACACACTGAACACAAGGAACTCTGGGGAAGGGGGCGGAGCTTAGCACAGTCACTACTGTGCCACAAACTACTGTAAAAAAAACAAAACAGCGTCGAGTTGCCCAACTAACAGCGTGTGAAAAGCGCTGGTATTCTTTGCAGTCAGACAGCAGCATAACGGAGCTGGAGGGGAGCATTGACCATGAAGTCTGGCTGAAAATCGCCCATTTCACTCTGATAGACTTTCATGTTAAGGCTATTTTTTTTCGAACTGCAGGCACTGCAATGCAATCTCTATGGGTTCCAGGGGGGCTTGCACTAACGTGTTTACGTCATATGTAATCTAGGGTAGGGATCACTGCCAGTGTCGTGCGGTGAGGTCTCTAAGCAACAACAAACACTCAAAAGTCTGATAGTTACTAGGTGCTGAACAGTTTGTAGCACAATACTTGTCTGCACAACACATCTGACCTCTCTGCATGACTTGCAGAGAGTAAATAAATGTGCTTGTGCTTTTCCATACCCCTTTTAAGAATATGTTAATGGACTACGCATGCGACAACCGTCAAAATGGTTTGCATTCAATTGAACCAGGGGGAAAAGCAGTGCTTTTGCCCCCAACTTTTGAGACTGCAAACTTTAGAGAGAGCAAGAGTGGTTGAGAGTGATTGGTTGCACTTAAAAAAAAATAAGTATGTGACAACCAAGTCAAGTAGTTGCCTTTACATCCAACGCAGGGCTGGACTGGGAAAAAAAAAATTATTTCCCTGGCATTTTTGGCCCAGATGGCCCATTCCAATGGATCAGACACCACCCACCAGTACACCATCCTTGCAGTGCCCTTAAATAAGCGTACCTACTGTACCATTTCCCAAAACCACTACAAAGCTGAGTAGCAAGTGCCATGGACAAGTGTACTCACTCGCTCTTCAATGACTCCCTGGTGATCAGAGGCGGCCGTAGAGTACACAATCTCTATACTCAAGTAGAAGTACAAGTAATTCACTTAGAAAAGCTCTGCTAGAATTCAAACTCATTTCAAATTATTTAAGATTAAGTATAGCCTACAAGTATACAAGTCAAAATATTGCGCGTGAATTCCACACCAATAGACAGCAAATATCTCATCCTCAAGGTGTTGGGGGGCAGGATAGTCTAGTGGTCTAGGTGTTGGACTCCCAACCGTAAGGTCGTGGGTTCGAGCCCCAGAGTTGGCCTACCTGTAAGCATCCTTGAGCAAGATGCCTAACCCCAATCTGCTCCATGTAATAGAACAATGTAATTGTAAGTCGCTTTGGATAAAAGCGTCTGCTAAATGCTGTAACTGTAACTGTGTTGGACTCCCAGCCAGAAGGTTGTGGGTTCAAGCCCCAGAGTTGGCCTACCTGTAAGCTTACTTGAGCAAAATGCCTAACCCCTATATGCTCCATTTAGTACCAGCACGTAATTGTAAGTTGCTTTGGATAATAGTCATGTCTCAGATGTCAGGATAGTCAATGATGGTATCATTGGGTCTTTGTCCTTTTTGCTCCCTTATGACTTCCTCTTATCTCTATGTTACAAACCTATTACACCCAATTCTTATTTTTGGAATGCTAATCTAAATAAAAATGTGCAACAGATTTTGAAATGCTGCAAGCAAATAAGTCTATATGTATTAGATCCTAGAAAGCACGATTGTAGCCACAACATGGAGAATTTTGTAGGGAGAGTAGAATTTTGGCAGAAGTTATGCCATTTTCCCCACTCACCGACAGAACCCTACACCCCTTTGCTGCCAAATTACCTCCCCATATCTCTTGCCATCAAATCCTCCCTGTTGTGAATCACGTGCTTTCTAGGGTACCATCCAGCGACCAAAAGATGTCAGCAGAATCAATTTCATGCGTCTCTAATGCAATGCAATGCCGTGCAATGCAATGCATTGCACGTTCAGGCAAAGGGGAGTAGGATTCTAGACTAGGGCATTTCCTGGTTGTTCAGACAGTGAAATGCAATCAGCAATCTTTTATAAATCGGCACAAACTATTTCCCACGCACAATATTTGTGTAATTGACAGTTCGCTGTCCCGCCCCCCTTGGTTTTTGTTGCTACACCTGTCAAGCTTTTGTACATAGCATGTCAATATGGTGTTTTTACCTATATTAATTAGAGACATTCCAAAGGAAATAATAGGAATAATAGTTCTGAAATATCAAAGAGAAGTAGACAGAAAAGACTACAATATGCATTTGAGATCTACATTCACAATATAATGTGTACATTCACAATATAAGAGTATTTTGTGAATGAAGAGGACATTAAAATCCAGGGAAAATCTCACCAGTCCCAATGCAAGCGTCAGGCACCCCAAGTCTTGACAATTCACGTTAAGTACAAACATAAAAAGGATCAACAATGATCCTGATCATTGCTTAGATGGGCTCCAATTCCGATGTTTGATATCGGATTGGGACATCCCTACTTTTCACAATAAGAGAATTTAGAGAGTCCCTTCTAAAAGCTTGACAGGCCTCCCGTGTCTAGTTACGGTTGCTAACATAGGAATGGACAGGGGTCATTTTAGAGAGGGGCTTAGCAAGGGTCAATTAAGAGAATCGCTGGAAATATATTCGTTTTTTTTTTAACATAAATGTCAGGATAGTATGAAAGGTAGGAAAAAATAGATACCACCCAAGCCTATGTGCAAAAGAGAGGAGGATGAGACCTGAGATGGACAAAGCGAGATCTCAATCAAATCTCAATGTTGACACTGGAGACACATTAATACCAGGTGTAAATGTAATCTGTTAAAATCACATCTAGATACGAGATGCATTTTAATGCCAGGTGTAAATAGACTCAGTGATAATAATATAAATTAAATACATAAATAGTAAATATTGAGTGAGCTATTCGATTGCTGCTTTTTGGTTGTTTATCTGTTAAATTTGTTAATTGTTAGATGATATCTGCCAAATAAATGAAAAGATATAACCACTGCCTGAACCAATTTTCTGGGCTAGGGTGCCAGGGATCACAATATGACACCCTTGTAAAACTCTACCAACCAAGGAAAACAAATCCTAGATCCGCGGCCGCCACTGTACCTTTACTAACTACATTTTAGGCAACATGATAAAGAGGACATCACAAGAAATGGGCCTATAGCCATTTCAAAGAAATGTTGTTTATATTAATAACGTATGGGACACATGTAGGCTATACAAGTGGTTTGAGCCCCTGATGTTGCAACTTACCAGACAACCCCAAAGGCTCCGTAGCCAATCGGTCTGTCAGGCTCAATATCCAGTTGCTGTTGAATGTTGTGAGAGTGCTGCGGGTGGTGACGATGATGGTGGTGGACTCTGACAGCCGCGGCAGCCTGAACTTGGGGGGCAGGTGCCGCTGCTGCTGCCGGCCCAGGGGCCTGTCCGGGGGCGGGAGAAGGAAAGTATGGTTGCTGCTGGTTTGGATTTAGAATAACCGCCGCCGCTGCTGTGGAAGTGTGCTGCTTCACAGTGTGAACGGCGGCGGCGGAACCTGGGTGTTGCAGGTGGTGCTGCCCCACGTGATGGTGGAGGAGGTGGGGAGCTTGGAGATGGAGCTGGTGGTGGTGGTGCGGGTGATGGGAAGCCATCATTTTCGCTGCATTTGTAGCCGTTGTACCGCAAATAGCCATCCACTCAACAAAACAAATAAATTAGGCAAAAAAGGAAGTGGGTGTGCAGTGGGAAATGCGTCTTTGAGAAAAATAGCCTACTGAAACTGCTGCCAGGTAAACTTGATGCCTCAACTCAATAAGACATATAGCCTAATATGGATTTGCCTATAAAGGGTATTAACATTAGTTATTTCAAATCCATAAAGTAAGAAATCACTCCCTTCAACCTCCTTATCATCATGACAACAAGGATTTAAGTAACTTCAGCCAAATGTAATATTATTTTGGCTTGCACACCGTTAGGCTACTAACGGAAGGCATGTTGTGATCATTTATAGCTCGGACCATGAAGGCCTTACTTAAATAAGCAGTGCATCTTCAGGATCCACGGAATAAAATTGTTTAAAAAGCAATATAAAAAAAAATCCGTAAAAACCCCTCAGTAAATAAAAAGACAACCCTGGCTGTATCGCATGTTTCAAGCGGTGTTGCCCTCTCCCCAAACGACATTAATGTCTCCCATCTTGATAGAACAGATGTCACATGGGACGCAGCGCATTCATTTTATACGTTTACTCAAGTTTGCCCATAGGTCTTGTCCAGCAGCACCTCTCTTTCTACACCCACAGTCGTTAAAACTACTAAAAGATCACGTCCAACAATGTACTGCCAAAGGAATCCTTCAGATGTAAAGACTGACAAGATAATCCTTAAATAGTGGTAATCTCCAAGGCTGTAGTTAATGTTGTTGATCCATCCGAGTTGTATCTTCGCATCGGCTTCAATTCAATGCATGTAGGCCCAGGCCTTGCCATCCACTTTATTCTGATTTGAGATATTCCAGCAAGCCACATACATTAAAACACTTTGACATGATGACGAAGCGCCGACTGTGAATCCAAAAAAGAAAAGAAAAATCTCAGAGGCAGGCAGACCACTTATTTTTCCTCGTTGGCTGTGTTCAGCAATTTTTATCTTTCAAGAAAGCCGCTCCAAACACAGGTTCCGGGGAATTAAGACAATTAAAAACCGAATCATAACATTTATTTATATTCTTTATTTGAAAGGTCTAACTCGCTTAATAAGAATTTGTTGCTTCGATCCCGAAAGAAGCTAGTAGTGTTCAACCGGACAGCTCGTGAAGGCAACCGTACCTCTAATCAAAACACGGGTCTCCGTCTTTGAGATTTTCGGGCCAATCAGCTGATAAAGTGGCGAGAACCTGGTCTACCACAACAATTAGGCCCTGAGACACTTTGCAGCTGTTGCCATCGATATCGGAACTACGGTTCATAATGAATTTGAGAAAGCCATTTGATCCAACATGGTGAACAAAACCATAGCAATTCGATAGAGGAGAGAGGGGAGAAAGCCAATCACACGTTGTTTCACTAAAACGTCATCGTTATCTTTTTGATTGACGTTGCGCGTAGCCAACTATATGTGGTGGCGGAAAGGATAGGTTAATATTTTGAATAATCCGTTTATTTTGTTCGCCTGGAAAGTAGATGAGTCCAATTGCTGGGATATGACAAGTAACTGCCGTCAAATTCATCCAGAAGACATGTGGAGTGCACACGGTGATGGGTCAGCACCCCAGCTGTTCTTATAGCCTAATACATCCACGCCCATTTACTAGAAACGTAGCTTGGCCAATGGGCAGGGCGGCCGGACAGGTTAGAAACTACTGTCTGCAAAGACATCGACTGGGTCGGTGTGAGATATTAATAAGAGATGCAAATACTATACCAATTGTACAATAATAGCTTAATGTGACTGTTAGGTGCGTCTTTGTAATGTAGCCATGGCAATGGCTGTTCCTTCTCCTCAGATGACATATAATGTTTTTATAGAGATCAAATAGGCTATGTCACCATATTTGCTTTGGCATGACTCCCACTGCTTAGGCTATTTACCACAGCTTTTGCGACTTTATAGTCGTTGGTTACTTTTAAAATTAGTTTTACGTCATTGTCTGTCTGTGGCTGCCAGCTGCCCGCCAGCCTTAACGGAGCTAAGATGTGTTTCCGTAAACAACCAAAGTGGAAATGACACGGAGGAGGTGCGTATGGTCACAATCGGGGACAAAAATGTCGCCTGCACGCGTAAAAATATCACTTACAAAAATACATGTGTTGACCAGTAGGCCTAAAGACGTTTTTTTTTTTACATGTAGGTTACAGAAGTGATCTTTTTACGTGTAGGTTACAGACGCAATGTTTTCACGTAGCCTATACAGGCGCAAACCTATGCCGTCAATAGACTATATATATTTTTACGTGTAGAGAGTAAATGTTGGAAATGTTTGACCTTTACAGACGGTAGAAATTGGGGCTTTGTTAGACTACTTGGAGTTTTACTGTCTTAAAAAGACGAATAGGCAATATATCGCCTGTAGAGGGCGATATATCGCCTGTAGAGGGCCTGTAGAAGACGAATAGCCTAAATATCGCCTGTAGAGGGCGATATTTAGGCTACTGAAAAGTAGAAGCAGAGACATAAATGAATTTGGAAGGAGTAAAGTCTGTTGTGACCCTTATAGAAACTAGGAAATTGATATTTTATCTTTTACTACATAGCGCATATCAGTGCGTAATATGACCACCAAATCACGGACAGTTATGTGTGAACAATATAAATATTAAAATATTATAAAATCATAACTAAAATGTAAACATTTAAAGAGTGTGCATTGTGAAGGGGTCTTTGAACAGTATAACAAAGTGGATTCCCTGTCTAGGGGGTATAGTTATTGAGCTATTGAACAATATGTGTTGTTATTATGGGGGGCAGGATAGTCTAGTTTTGCTTAGAGTGTCCCAGGCGGTCACCCAGGAACCAGCTTATTGGTTATTACCAAGAGGGCTGTCAAAGGACAGGTATCATGAAGTAGGCGACATTGACTTCCACTCTAAAAAGACAGATGGACATGTCACTGTTGGAGGGTTTGCCATCAGAATCAAAAGACACAAAAGTACCTAATGTGTCACAGCCCACACAGGCAAGCAGAAACAGAAGCTCTTCTGAGTTCCCTTCATGCCACCAATGACAAGGCAGTGATACTCACTGTCATGCCAGACTTTGCTGAACATTTTGCTCCAGTTGCTGTCAGTAATACCTGCAAGCCACTCAATTTAATTATTATTTATTATAATTATTTGATAGGGTGTTGCAATCAACATTACCCAGACACAAGCTGATTTACTTGAGCAGCAGACTAGTCAGGCTAAAATCAAATACTGGTACAGGTTCAGGGCTGGCAGAGTTACGGCTTCACGCATGAAGGCTGCGTGTGCTACATCTCTTGACCAACATCAGAGAGTCTTATTAAAGCCATATGCTGTCTACTCAGTACAACATTTAAAACAAATGCAACTTTTTGGGGATGTAATCATGAGCAAGAAGCGTTATGCCGTTATTGTGAACAAATGGCCACCACACATGATAACATGACAAACCCATCCATGTGAAAGCAGCGGGTTTGTCATTCATCCTGACATGCCTCACATTGGGGCCACGCCTGATAGGGTGATTTAATGTGACTGTTGTGGCTAGGGTCTAGTCGAGGGGAAATGTCCACTTTGTGTGACAGCACAAGCCTTAAAGTCTGTGTTGACAGCAAATTCTGAGATTGCAGCTTCTTCTTCGGCGCTACCCAATACTGCCCGATGTGTGTTCTGCTCATAAGCGCCACTTTTAGAAAAATAAAAGCCGTAAAAGAGAAACTCCTGGCGTGACGTCATACAGATTGTTAAGATAGCTCGCTACTTGACATTACATATAGTGACTTACTACATCCATCCATGAGGAAAACAGCGTGATATGTGTTACGAAGCTTGAATGCGCTTTCCACAACGAACTGTGGAGGGCAGTGCAATTACTTTTGTGCTGTTTTGCCTATAGAAGAAGACATTCCTTTGACGTCACCATACTTGAGCATGCCTACTAGGCTTTAACATAAACAAAGGCTGGACAATAACGCCACATTTCACAACACTTAAACACATTATTTAGTAATTATATGGTAGCCTCTCAATAACCCGGCATCGCAGTATACTTTTTTAGCTATGGCAAACGCATTACTGATGCGAGTAAGTGTGTTCACTGACCAAGGAGGCAGAAAATACATGGAGGATGTGACGGAGGTCGTAGTAGAACCCGAGCCGGCAGATGATGCACCGAGACCGGCCGAAGAAGGGACGGGCAGCTCGATGGTTCGGGACTCAGATTTGACTGTTACAATAAAATCTACCGAGTCCGCGCAGCTGTTACATAGTCATGGTGACCAAAAATCATCGACCGAGAGAAGCCCTTCGCCGGCGCCGGCGGCTACGGACACCGAGGGTCCCCATCGCTCAGTTGCATTCTTCGCTGTGTTTGACGGTCACGGCGGTCGCGAGGCAGCGCAGTTTGCACGGGAACATTTGTGGGAAATTATCAAGAAACAGCGAGGATTCTGGTCCAAATGTGACGAAGAGGTGTGTTCCGCTATACGAAAGGGATTTGTTGCCTGTCACCACGCGATGTGGAAAAAACTACGTAAGTAGAAACTTTATCGTAGAAATTGATCTCAGATTTGCTAGGCTGTATTGTCAGTTGATAGGCTTTAACGTGATCGTAATTCAACTGTGGATAAAATAAAAAAGTAACTTTATTTAAACAGCGATAAGGTTGACTGGCGTAATTGCACACTCCGCAAATACCCAAGTGTTAATGCTTGGGGGAGGTGGGGTTCGTTGATTTAAAATATTGAATTCAAATGGAATGAAGTGATAATCCAACCATTGTTCAATAAAAATTGGCGTAATTCTTTACTTTTGTTTGTGACATAACGTGGCTTGCACACGCAGAAAACGATTCTAAGAAAACTAAAGTCAAAAAGTGTCTTGGTCCTTGCCATTATATAGACAAGTATATGCCTGGACATGTCGGACACTTCATCAGCTGATCAGAGATGGTGTGCACTGTGTACACATTGTCTGTAATCTCGGCGGTGGTCTCTTTTTCTCTTAGCGGACTGGCCCAAGACGCTCACTGGGCTGCCGAGCACATCTGGTACCACTGCAAGTGTGGTGGTCATTCGCGGCAGCCGCATGTATGTAGCTCATGTGGGGGACTCAGCGGTGGTGCTCGGGGTCCAAGATGATCCCTCAGACCAGTTTATAAGAGCTGTGGAGGTTACACAAGATCACAAACCTGAGCTGCCCAGAGAGAGGGAGCGGATTGAAGGTCTGGGAGGGAGGTAGGTCTTTCCTCAAATAAACCCTGACCGACATTTTAATATGGTGCATGGTCATTTTCACGTAAAATCACTTTGTCACAGAAACACAAACTGTCATCTGCCTAAGTCATTTGGCTTGGGAGATAAATTGATAGGGGGTACATTGGGCCATTTCCCCAGCAGAGGGAGGTAATTCACGAACAGATTTCAATATAAACATAAATAAATACAGCATGTAACACTCCTGCATTCAAAGTTACTGTTTATTATAGATTACAAAGAGACACTAGATGGATGTTACAGGAAAGCATAACATTTGTTAGTAAAACCAACAAACAAACAAAACAAAAAAGTCTTCGAGGAGAGTATCTACCAGCTCATCAATAAATAGATCAATTTGTAGTACTGAGTTGATGTTAATTCCTGTTCATTCCATTCGTGTGTGTGTGCGTGTGTGTGTGTGTGTGTGTGTGTAAGGAAAATAGTAAGTGATTTTTTCCAAATTCAGTTCCCATTGTTGTTTTTTTGTGGGGGGGGGGGGCTTGTTCCAAAGAATGGGTGAATTTATTTATTGTTTACATAACTACACCACCCACGCACATAGATAATTATGTTCCAGTTATTTGAAATAGTTCTGATCATCAAAGCTGAGCTATAAAGGGGTTCGAACACACAACAAAGTTTCCCATGTTAGCTACCTCATAAACACTGCTAGCTCTACTACAGTTAGGCTAACAAGCGTTGCTTTGGCTATGTGTTTGTTCTGCGAGACACCTAGCCAAATGGCTTAAAAAAAAGTTTACCTTCATTCCAAAACCAACAAAAAAATACCTCGTTTTACAATTAGAATTAGGTCATTTAGCAGACGCTTTTATCCAAAGCAACTTACAATTGCATGCTGCTATTACATGGAGCAGATAGGGGTTAGGCATCTTGCTCAAGCATGCTTACAGGTAGGCCAACTCTGGGGCTCGAACCCACAACCTTCCGGCTAGGAATCCAACACCTAGATCACTAGACTATCCTGCCGGGAAAAAAGTACAACAGAAATCACAAGAAAATACATGTATCCTTCGTTCTTTAGTTTTTCCGTTTCAAAACCAAACAGAAAAACAACCTGGTTTTTCAGTTTTTGAATGCAATGGGGAAGTGGAACTTTTTCCACCAAGGAGGAGTGCTCCAATTCAGTAGGCTACCCTTCACGACTAGTTATGGCCACACTTGAGTCTTATGCAGACTTGAGCATATTAAGCATATTACTCATATTAAGCATATTACTCTTCCTTTTATAGGGTGCTTGCAATCTAAATCCCATCCCCTATCATGCCGTATACATGGGCCATCAGCTACACATGGACCAAAATGAAAAAATTAGAACAGACTTACCCTGTTTATTGAAGAAATCACAGCCGTTTCCAATTCATTGTCTGAAACGCGATTTCTCTTGCGAAGTTTGTGCTCCATACAAAACCTCCCAACAGTCATTATGGAACATTGCGAGGCACCTAACTGCTGCAATGTAATATTTACAGTGTGTGATATGTTTATATTTACTTCAACTTAATATTTTTTTAGATTTCCACAGGGCATAGCCGGCTGGCAAGGCCGTTTTTTACAAACGTTGTGGGTGAAACTTGGCCTGAATACAAGATTCAGCTGACAACTCAAACACCTGTTTTGTATTTTTGTAGAGGTGATTATGGGCATGTCATACTTAACTTACTTATGGTTCATTTTAATTGCAGATTGCTTGAATGCACTATTCAATTGAAATAATTGAAAAAAAATTATCTGTTGCGATTTTGTGGGTAAAAGGGAGGCCTATTCACGTTCAATCAGGAGGTAGTAACTTAAAGCGGAAAAAAAAATTCTGCGGCTCCTTTTTAAAACAAACAAAAAACAAACAAAAAAAAAGTCTAAAATCCAATAATTGGAATTTTAGGCCTTTAAAATGTCTTAAATAGGGGGCGCTGTTGAGCGATGGAGATATAAGATGCGCCTGGCTGTAGCTCCTCACATTAAAATGATAAATTAAATGAAACCTGTATAATTTGAACCAAACGTTGAGGGGATTTTGTTCAGAAAAATGCCGAAGCCAAAGGGTAATCCTAAATCCGAGTCAAACGACAATGGAGGCCCAGCTGAAGCTGCGTGTCAGATTGGAAGGTAGTGCCAGGAGTCGAAGGACAGGGCATGGACAACCAAGCGGTATTGGCCGCTATTACATCGCTGTCAGTCGAGTCAGATATTCAGACATTTGCAACAAAATTGATGAAAGGATTGCTGACGTGAATACGACTCTGAGAGGTGAAATAGCTGCTCTTAAAATGGAAAATGACAATTTTCTGCATGAAACATTTACATTTACAGCATTTAGCAGACGCTTTTATTCAAAGCGACTTACAATTAGTACATTTGTCAGCAGTTGAACCGGTTAACCACCAGTTTTGCAAGTAGATAACATTCTCTAGAATAAGGACAGCATCATGTAACAAGGTT
>JAOEHI010047854.1:0-15887 GCA_025447815.1 Percopsis transmontana | reverse complement strand
CAATTTTGGTGGTCAAAGGTCAAGGTCGCTGTGACCTCATGTACGTCCTATTCTCTTGAATGCGATATCTCAAGAATGCCATGAGGGAATTTCGTCAATTTTAAAAATGTATGTAGACTGAAACTGACCTGGTTCGCAGAGGCATTCTAGTTTATTTTTATTATTATTGTTTATTATACTGTATATATATATTTATAGACTTCATGTTGTAATCCAGTTTCAATAAATAAACGGTGGGAGTGCATTGTGATATTAGTGAATTAGTGAAATCTTATGAAGCTCATAAAAAAAACATATGATACAAACAATAAACATGTATTCTAGAGCTTGTGAAGGGGTGGGGTTTGGGGTGTGCAGATGAAGCGAGTGTCCATACACTGCAGTCTTGCGGCCTCAAAAAACCCAGAATCAATCGCTGTCTCTTGCTTTCTCACTGGCCCGCAGACTAGTCATATACGCTTGCATTTGTAACCTGTCCTGCGTGGACAGCACAGTCCTGCACCAGACTCAAACTTGGAACCTCGGCATGGGAGGCGGGCGCGCTGGAAAACAAAATACAATTATTCTTGAGCTGGTAAAGGAGCTTGTTTGTGTTTTTCGATTGGTTTTAAAATGGAAAAACTAATGATAGCCTTACAGCCATCTACGACACAATGCAATGAAGCAGCTTAATAATATATGACTTAATATTTAATGATTGAAGGGCTAATTAAATAATCACAGACTATCAATACGTAAATGAATGACAGATGTGGCTAACGCAAGTTGAGCTTGACCAAACTATTGGCTCTGTGCAAGAAGCGCCTTCCAGCGATCATTGTGTGTCAGTAGGCATCCCATTCTGAAGACTTTATTTTTGATAGTATCGGCTAGTTATGTTTGTTTGTGTTAAGAAGGGGGATATTATGAAAGGTGGGGGAAGGGGGATGCATAGGGACACAGGGGGGAGGGGATTCTACTACTCATGGGCTGTCTGGAATTCTGATATGAGCTACAAAAGGCAGGATGATGTAAATCTGTCGGGAGTGCGAAGATGTCTCCCTTTCACTTGAATTTGGTTTAATCCTTCTGTAAATAGGGAAAAGCTTCTTGTGCATCTTAAATCTCTCACGTCAGACATATTTTTTACAGAAAACCCATTTTAAAAATGAGCTCATACTAGGCTTAGAGCTAGGTGGATAGGAAATATTTTCCATTCTAATTTCTCAAAGGCGAGAGGCTATGCCATTCTGATGAGAAGGAGTATTCCATTCATTCACAAGAATACTATAGCTGATAAAGAGGGACACTATATAATGGTTATTGGAGAAATATTATCTGTGCCTATCACACTGCTTAATATATGCTCCCAATATTGACAACCCACAGTTTCTTAAAGGTGTCATGTCTCTCATACCTGATATCTCCCAGACCAATGTAATTATTGGTGGGGACCTCAACTGTGTTTTTGACCAATACTGCTAGAAAGGTTCAAGTGACTTCATCAATATGTTTATTATAAATACAAACATATATGACATTTGGAGACCAATCCAACAGGTAAAGAATACTCATTATAGGCTAGTCATCAGCTCATAACTCCTATACTAGGATAGATTACTTCCTTGTTGATTCTAAACTCAAAAGACCCCAAATACCATAGCATTGAAATGGCTGACCACTGCCCTGTCACATTTTTATTAAATCTTGAAGACATGAGAGACAAGGCCTCCCCACATAGAAACTGGAGGTTAAACCCTCAATTGTTTACCGACCGGGAATTTTGTCATTATCTCAAAACACAAATGGCCTTTTATTTTGAGACCAATGATATTCGAGGCGCATCTCTCTCATTATTATGGGAGGCCATGAAGGCCTACATAAGGGGCGGCATGATTTCTTTTGAGGCATCTAGAAGGAGAAAGAACAAAGTCAAAGTTGCTGAACTAGAGAGGGAAATTCTCCGTTTAGATAGGGAGAATGCCCTTGTGATGACCTACACAGGAGAATATCATCTCTTAAGTATGAACACAATCAGATACTTTCTACAAAGATCAGCAAATCCTTTTCACATACCAAACAGAAGTATTTTGAATTTGGAGATAAACCACATAAACTAGCTCGATAATATAGCTGACAATATGCTGATATAGCCCAAAGAAATTAATGATAGATTTCTTCAATTTTGTGATTTTAGTGTAGCAGAGCACATCACAGACACATTTGTAGACAAATCTGTTGGACCCGCACCCATGGTATCAATAACCGACAGCACTGCAGAACTAATTTAATACCATACCCAACCGACCCGTTTAACCGACCCAGCAACTAATTTTAAGAGGCGATTTATGATAATTAATGTAAATAAGATAATCAGGCTATTTCACCCGCAGTCCGCTGGCACACAACAATTCCCCACCCCCTCGGACTCGGATATGGAGGATCCGTATGTGCCGTACCGGGGCACGCGTCTGGCTGTTAGGAGGAAGCCGTTAGGAGAAAGCTGTTAGGAGGAAGCCCTTCGGGGAGCGGGAGAAGACCACGCCACCACCTCACACAGAGCAAGCTCCGCCCGCTTCAGATTAAATTAGACAAATTAAGATTTTGGACTGATAATAATAAATATTAAATCATAAATAATAAATAAATACATTCGATACTATCAAATATAGTTACTGCACACCTGTGCCGAGTGCAGCTAAGCCCACACTAGTGGGAAATTTAGAAGACTATGTTCGACCGGCGGTGCCACGCATCGTCGGTCATTGTTTCTACTTATCGGTTAATGCCCTTGAGTGTTTCCATTCAGTTTTATGCCTTTTTGAATTAAAAGAGCATTTGTCCGCTCTGTTCACCGCATCCTCGCCTCGTCGTGTCTTCTTTCGGCTTGCACCTACTCTCTCTCTCCACAACACTCCTTACAGAATCTTGAGAGTAGCAGCCGAAGTGGGGCTACGCATAGCGGGGCTACACATACCGGCTCTCCGCGTGAGTGGGGCGGCCAGCCTTTGCCTGGGCCGATCCGTATTGGGCTTGCCGGTCGATGCCTCAGAGGTCGGGGCTTATTCCACCACTGCCCATACTCTCGACAATGCCCCCTCGGACTCGGATATCGAGGATCCGTATGTGCCGTACCGGGGTACGCGCCCGGCCGTTAGGAGGTAGCCCTTCAGGGAGCGGGAGAACACCACGCTACCTCGCGCAGAGCAAGCTCCAAGGACCATGCCAGCGAGCGCCACCATTGCCACCCCGCCTTGTGTGTAGCAAGCTTGTGCAGAATATAGAGGTTGATACGCTACACTATCAACACTGTCAATAGTTGATGCGTTGATGAACAATGGTACACCTTGTGAAAACCCTGTCACAATCATCACTTTAGCTTTAAAGTTCATTATATTAGACGAACAGAAATAAACGCCACAGACGGGTCATATTTAGACTTTACAAATGGGTAAAGAAATCCAGCCGATTCTCTGCTGAAGGCTGCTGACGGCCCTGTCCCCAGAGCAACTCAAACGTAAGCACAGATTATCAGAATTTCTGTCCATGGGTTGGGGCACCCATACAGTATATTAATTGTTTGAGGAATTAATCCCGTCGCCTAAACTCTTTCTCTCTCTCATCTTTTTCCTTTGCCGTGCTCTCCCTACTACCCTCAACTGAACAATTCTCCCTCCTGTCCACCGACAACGCAGCCTCCACTCTCATATCCTCTCTAACATCCTCTCATGACACCCTCTGTCGCCTCACCTCTACGCCGCTACGGTCCTCTGCACCTACCCATCACTCCCCATCACGGCTCGCATTCGATGATTGATGATTGAATGACATGTTAACAGGTAATGTATGTTGTAAAATATATAGCTAAGTTAGCCCTGATCTGAGGTGGGAAAGTCCGACTTGAGAAAGTAAAAGTCCTGCCAGGTTTTCCCTCTGCTTGTTCACCAGGTGATTTCAATCATTAGACCCTGTAATTAAAATCACAGGACTCAAGTCAGACTTTTTCACCTCTGGCTCTGATGACATGCTGCCGTCATCATTCTGTTGTTGGCTTACAATAACTGGTATATGACCTGTAAATGTATACTGGCACAGTAGTAGTAATTGACAAGATTTCAGCCTGAAATCTTTCTGCAACTATAGTAAAACAAATGGATAAGTGTGGCCAAAATATTCTGTTTCTTCACTAAATGTAGATGAGGTCAATATTCAAATGCACCCCTGATTTGCCTAAATCAGGTGGAGTTGCTATAAAGTTGGGTTGTGACTTGTCAAGTCTTGTGGGCTGCCTACCGTCCTGTGAATGCCAGCTCCTCTCCCAGTTCATGTGGCACAGGCATTTCCTCATCCTCTGCCAGACCTCCTCCCCCGCCGGCTGTCCCATTCATCTGGCCCACTTCGTTTAAGGAAAACACAGATTTCCTGCAAACAAGCAATTGATACATGTTCATACAGGGAGGTTCTCACTAGTATTGGTAATTGTAAATTTGATGTAAAGCCAATAAAATCCTAGAGGCGGAGCCTGCCAAAACAGTATGGGTTTAGCCAGCCTATGTATATTACGTAATTATTATTTAATTACTAAATAATAATTTCCCTTGTATATTACTCGGTCATTTCAAAAAATAATCGATGTAATTGACGGCACGTAATTTAAAGGGCTACATTTATTTGCACATTATGTGGTTGACTGCAGCAAATGGAAAAGGTCCAACCTTTTGTCAGCAGATAGTACTTTCTTTGGTGGCTCAATGCGGATCTTAGGATCCCACTCTCCAGGTGGAAGCACAATGACTTCATCCAAAAACTCATCAATGCCCGCTATGAGGTCCTCCCGGTCTCTAGCTTTGTATGCTACATCACTGAAAAGCTGGAGGAAATAAGGAGACAGGAGAAAGTTATGAAACAGCATTTGCAGTGGGACAGCTTTTTTTACAAATAGGTCATTTAGCAGCTGCTTTTATCCACAGTTACAACGCAACGTTAGTGTTCTGTCTTCGATTAAAATGTTTTCATATGCGTTTATTGTTTGTTCATGACTAAGTGTTCATTCTCGCCTTTTTTGTATTCATAAAGAATCATCATTTCACTACTGTTGCAGCAGGTTTGCACACTGTCCACGGATTGCCCACAGATTCTATCCACCTGCATCTGACTTCCACATAAGTAGAATAAGTTTTCTTTCTACAACCATACCAAGTGAGTTTTCCAGAATTATATACTTTGCTTTATTGATCAATTTCTTTCTGCCAGTTGATCCGTAGAAGGTCATCCACTATTTTGTTATTGTGATTCAAAGATATGTAAAGCTGCTGCAGGCTTTTTTTTAAAGGAATGGTTTGCAGAAATTGTTTATTGTTTTTGTAGAAATGGGCATTAACTCCCTCTTTTCCCAATTTATTGCAAAACCTGATAATGAACTGAAACTGGTAAGTAGTGAGAGCAGTGGAGGTATGGATGCCTCTGGGCTTGGTAGATACAAGAGGATATCATCAGCATAAAGAGAGATGTGTTGTCGAGTCTTTAAGAGTTATCTCAGGGTTCTGTCTAATACTGATTGCTAATGGCTCCACCATAATTCCGAACAAGAATGGGAAAAAAGGCAACCCTTTTGTTGTCTAATATGGGTGTGAAAGATTTTGGTTGGTGATGACGGGGTGCGAATAAATTCTTCCTTTTGCCCCTACTGCCCTTCAACCTTATTAAAGGCATGCTGGGCCTCCAGTGAAATAATAGTTGCTTCTGATGTGTGCTTCGCATATAAAATATTAAACAGGCGGCGTAGGTTGAGAAACATGTCTCCCTGGCATAAATCCAGTTTGAACTTGATGTATAATAGTGCAAATAAATGTTTTGATTCTGTTAGCTAATATCTTTCCAATGATCTTGGTTTCCTTTGGTAATAATTAAATGGTGGCATATTAAATGGCGATATGACAAAACCTTTATTGTATCACGACCAGGCTTTAGAATTAATAATTTTTTTTCACTTTATATAAAGATGGTGGGCTTTCCTTGAGTGGTTAAACATAGGGAGGAGCAAAGGTGTAACTATAACAACTAATAATAACTAAAGATTTATATTCACTTTGTAAATACAGTAGTCATTAATATATTTACTTCTTCTTATATGAAATGGTAAAATTTAATGCCGAAGCCGGGACCAAAAAATACGGGGTGCTGCAGAACCCCCCTATTTTTGTCACGTTGTGTCACCTATTTATGTCACATGGTGTTCTGTTTAGTTTGCCAGAAGGCTTGTCTATCCTGTATGAGTAAAATAAACGTTGAGCATGGCTCGCACTCTGTAGCCTCTCGTCTCTCCCGTGTCTGTCTCCCCGGCTTGCTCCTATACTCACCTTACAACGCTGTGACAACAGGATAAATATGTCGGGACAGTGAGAAGGAGAAATGCTTTATGTTTACGCTTTGACTTTCCAATTATGCTTATGCATAAAATAATGTTTTTATATTGAAAAAGGCAAAGGTCAAATAGGGGCCCCTCCCACACCTAAGTTCTCACCTGACTTCTACTACAGCGCTCATAGGCTCAAGCCGTTCTCTATCGATCCCCCTACAGCCATGTGCACAGTTGTGTTTCAAACATGAACAGTGAGCTAGGGTGGAAAGGGTGCATTGTTGGCTTCGCCCTAAAGCCTAACCGCTCTTTGTAAAGGTGCAGATCTTTCTTTGTAGTGTTTGTAGATGGAATGGTGTGATTTACAGTTTTAGTGTTTTGCTTTTGATTACAAAAAAGAGTTTATCAACAAAAAAGTTGGCAATGACGTATGATATAATAAAAGAAAGTGTATAAAAACATTATACCCTTTTTTAACGATCTGAAACGCAAGTATCAAACGCGAAACGCAAGTAGCTTTGTGGGCGGATCTCAGGCACTGTTGCTATTATACCGGCAGGATAAATGACTCGTTGTTTCATGACAGATTGCTATTATGATGACGGATTTGCCAGGCGCACGCCAGGAGCGGTTCACAGGTGAGGAGACCGACGTTCTCGTCAGGGCCGTAAAAGATAGAGAAGCGATATTGTATGGCGATGGGAGAAACCCACCCAAATTAGCTTCCGTTAAACAGGCGTGGGAGGAAATTGACACTATTGTTTCCACAGCTGGCATCCCCAGGACATCGCACCAGTGCCGCAAGTGATACAAAGATAATTATAATTGTAATTGTAATTATGTATGGTTTGCAAAAATAGAAAAGGCTGCGTCCGTGTAGATGACAGAAGCAATGTGTATGCGCGTTGTGCACACGCTAGATTTTGCCACACGCTAGATTTTGGCCAAGCATGTGCTCTTAAAATAGCATTTGAATAACGCGCCACTGACTTTAGACTAGGTTTTTCCTGGTCAGTGGCAGAATTGTTTTGTGAAACTGCAAAATTGCACCAGGGAACGTTTGCGCCTGAACACGCCTCCTCTTTTCGCTGAACCGCCCCCGGAGCGCAAATTCATTCCCTAATTTACTGGCGTGCGTCTGTGGACGCTAAAATAGGAATGATACATGCGTCGGTGTACAAAGTCGGTGAGTGCAAGATAGGGCCCATAGTCCCTTTACTTGGGCAGCGATGACCCATATTTTCATTGGAGCTTCAGCACTCCCTGATAAAAATGCATAGTGTAGCTTGCATATTTTTCAATGCTTCTGTAGTGCCCATGTAAAGGGCATATAATGGGCTTGTTTTGATTTGGAAAACAAATTTAGTTATATGTAGCCCCACTCTACCAATGCTTAGGTAATCATGGAATAATGGAAAGGTAACCACCATTATCAAGCCTCATCATCACAATAGAAACCGTCCGCCTAAAGTGATGCTTGGCAAATCTCTATGTGATAGGAAATAGGTCCATTAAACCACCGATATCAGGCAGTCATATACTAGATGCTTACTAAGTTGTGGAATATGAAGAGATCTATACAAATAGATCTTGTTGCAAACTGTACAATTTACGAACTTTACATATGAACATATGTTTCGCAAATGCTACCTTAGTATATGACATACAGTACATGTTATGTACAAAACATATGAGATACTAAACTAACATATGAAAAAGATAACACAAGTACTTATTTGGCTTCCCAACCATATCCTTAATTTCAAATATCTTCTCTTCCCCATCTCTCCTGAAAGTTTTCATTGGGATACAGTATATCTAACAGCTGAAATGTCTAACAGCTACTTGAAATAATATTTCAAGTAGCCGTGGGCCCACTTACATCGTCCACCATTAAAGCTGAGATGGCTCGTCCAATCTCATTATAAGACTTTCCCTTCCCTTGTGGACCCAAGAGAACAAACAGGAACCTGTGCAGTGGGCAAACAAACTGTCAGCTACACACTTGAGACAACCTGTGAGAAAGACCTGGTTAAAGGTGAAGTGACAGACAAGGTTTACCTGGTTGGAACTGGGACCTCGGTCAGGCCTCCGAGCGTGGTGGCTTGGACCAGGCGGACAAAGGCTACAAATGGTTTATCGAGGAAGTCCACCTCTCCCACTAGCACGTTGGATGCCTCTGCGTCTCTCGGTATCTTTTTCATGAACTTGTTCTTAAGCTACAGGGAGGTAAGGAAACAATAACCATTACATCATCTTGCACTGCTTTGAAGTTAAATGGTATAATTCAGCCAAAAACAATATTTTGTGATAATTAATTATAATGAGTTATCGCAAGACTTGTCTTTTTTTCAATTTTTGATCCCCTCTCCTCTTCATTGTATCCGAAAACGGTTACAGCTACATTCTCTGTGGAGAGGGGCGTGAGTAATTGATTCACTAATTATCGGTTTTGGCTGTAGTATCTCTTTAATAAACATTAATGTTCGGGGACAAAGCCAGATGAATAATAATCACGGAATTGTTTTACTAACAGCCTCCAGAGCTGGAGGATTTGGCCAGATGGGCATCATTAAATGCCACCCATAAGGGATTTCGCACAGGAAACCTTTGCTAGCTAAACACCCCATGTTAGTTCCTTAAAGGTAAACCTTGAAGAACACTAATGACATATGTAAAAATGTATAGGGGGTAATTGGAATTCGCTTTGGATATAAGCATCTGCTAAATGACCTTATTGTAATTGTAATTGACTCCTAGCAAAAAACAAACAAATGAACAACAAAAAAATAACCATTGATAACCTGACTTGATACATTCAATGTGTACTGTAGGTTCTGTGCAAACAGGACATCAGCTCAGCAGCATTCGATATCAGCGAGCCTAGCCAATACCCTCAGCAAAATGTGAGGGCCAAACACGTGGAGCAAACAATGAGATCCACGTTTTCCCAAAGCCAGCTCAATATTGACCCAGACAAAATAGCACGCACACACGCTAACAGAAACAAGCTCACGGGTGAACACAAACTCGTCCACATGCACACACACAGGCACAGATAAAAGCTATCACTGGCCCATTGTTATGTGTGACCTACTGAAGATATGTAAATATAATTGTAATATCTGGCCACTCCACCATTATAATACCAGGAATTAGTCAAGCAGTGTCTATTCTCATAGCCTCAACCAACAAATACATTTAATAGTTTACCCAGTGTTCCCAATCACATTCAAAACGATGACACTAAAGCATGACCTGTCCTGTTTTCAAAGCCTAGCAATCTAAGATAACAATGACATGTCCTTGCATTAATGGAAGCATGTTATTGACATGTCCCTGCAAATAACTGAATTATGTGTGTGCATGCTTCCTTCGTCATTGGCTGTCACCCTCGCTAACCGCTGATATAAAAGACTTAGAACAAAGCTGGCTGTCACTGCTCCAGTGAAACATAAATCTAATATGCCACAATCTCTTAGAGAGACAATAGATAGGTTATCTTGCCAATAAAAGAATGCAACAAATGGAAAACAACCATGTGCCCTAGTGTCACGGTTCAAAACACATACATTTGGATATTGCCATTGCCAAAAGAAAAGAAAATGTTCCAAACACTCTGGGGGCTCTTCATTATTCTGAGAAAAATACACATTTTAGCTATTATAATGAATGTCACTTTGGATATCGTACTCCATAAACACTGCAAATTTGATAACGTAAAACATGAATTCGTGCTGTAATGAACTACAGCTGATTGGTTATATGGTTGTAAGGTCCCAGTTGTGCATCACCTGGTCAGTGCTGGGAGTGTCTGCAATGTCATTCATGCTTCTACTCTGGGCATAACCTGTAAGGCAATACAGTACAATTATTACACAGCATTTACATGACAGGTTTACATATTGACACTCGGGACCATTCAATAAGGCATGAGCAGGAAAGAGGGACTGTGAGAGTAAAGACCTCAGCATCCAGATATTACTTATAACAAGTCTCTTGTCAGGAGATGAGAAAAAATATATATTGTGTGTATATAGTTTGGATTTTACATGTTTGCTATTGAAAAACTTTGAGCTGTAAAAATGAGTTTGCTCATACAGTACATGTGGCCATAAAGCTTTATTTTTATGGATTGTCTCTAGACCTGTCTAACTAGCAGCCTACATTTACAGATGTAGGCATTCATAGCTCTGCCATATCCACATTTTAATGGGTGATTAGATACTGTAGATAACTACTGGTGGTGAAACGAACCACTCCTTGCATTTTCACTCAGCTAAATGTTCTTCTAAGTGCTTCTAAGTGGAGTAGGTGGAGTGGGTCTTGGGTTAAATTTCTTCAAATAAAGATTGATTTGGGTTTTGCTTTTTATATAAAAAAAATAAATATATGACTTAAACTAATGAATTCATAAGCCCATTGTAAACATGTATTTTAGTGCCGTTTTGTATAACCTTAGGAGAGAAGCTGTGTTAAGCTCCTTTGCGTTCAAGAGTTATCTAAGTGCATTTCAAGAACCAAGTTAAAATATCGTGATGGCCACAACAGAAGTTTTTGATAATGCCAGCTAGCGTTTCAATTAATGTGAGACATTACCAACAAAATGAATACACTCACGCAAACGGCCATAGCTGGTAGACTGTTGTTTCATACGGATGTCTTCGGTGGAGCGGTGGATATTGGCTGCGGGGCCTGGTCCGCCCCGCGACTGTGGACTGCGAGCTGCCAGAAACATCCACGAACACATAGCGTTATTAGGAACGAGCCAGTCAGAGACACTCATAATATATCCTGCCGTCTGTTGTTTACCATGCATAAATGGTACATTGATAATGAACTCATCAAACATTTATACATCACTAAAGACTCACACCATTTTGACAAGGAACACGGTCATGCATTTACCAAAGTGCGTCATGCCTGTTCATTAAACTGAAAATATGCATATTAAATATCTCATTGACTGTTGACTAATAGTCTTCAAGAGCAAGATAAAATTATTGCTTGTTTATTCTTCACATGCGATGGCATGCTGCTACAACATACTGTATAACACAAGACTATGCTTTGTGTAAATGGCATAAATCATTTTAATGATCCAGTTACTTTCAATGATTATTTTCTGTGGAGCATGCAATTTAACAGACGAAGACGTCAGTGACTCACTGGCAGAGGAGCTGGATTTGCCGATATCGGCTAGTGAGCGGTGGATGGGTTTCTTGGTCTGGTGTCTGTGTTTCCGCAGAAGAACAAAACTGACCTTCTCCCTCAGGTCAGGAGATAGCATGCCTTCGTCTATCTGCCTCTCAATAATCTCATCTGGAAAAGAGAGGTTTAAAATCTGTAAACCATGTATCCCACACTTGGTGGTGGGATGGTAGTAGCATAGTGTAAAAAATGGCATTTATCCTCTGAAGGGGACTTTTCTTCATCACAGAGCTTTGGTTTGATTGAAATCTGAAAGCCTGCACTGCTAGCTGGGAGACTATCGTCTCTAGAAATGAACATTGGTAAAAGACATTCAATTGTTTTATTGTCAAACAACAAAAATACATTTTCATTTTAGTTCAGCTTTAAAGGGATAGCTCAACCATAATGCACAATGTACCTAAAGCTATGTGCTTTTGGAGACAGATAATGTTTGGCTCTGTTAACTTTAAATATAACTAGGAAATTGCTATAAAAGAACCTGTTCCGTAATCAGTGAAGGGTGGATTAATGATATGTACCAATCAACAACACTACACATGCAAGCAGGAATAGGTCATAGAAATAGGAATAGATATAAATAATCCAGACCTGTTTACAGATTGGTTGAAACTAGTTATACAAAGTTGTTATTTTTGTCTGAAACTCAGAGACTGGGGGCCCCTCCTGCAACTGAATGCGGAATGGCTTGCACTCATCTCTACTCCCCCCGTTCAGCTCTCATAAGTTAACACTGTTCTCTAACTGGGGCTTAACTTTGGGGTTCTTTGGGCTCTATAACTATTTCAAAGACTGTCCTTTTCAGTCAGTCAGGCAAATGCTCAGCAACACAACACTACATGCTATGTTAGCTTGTTAGCTTCTTACCAACGATTTGGGGCAGGGAGCAGCCTTCCAGGTCCAGCAGCACTGTGCCGGTCTGGAGATATGTCCTAAGCTCAAACAGACTATGCAGGGACAGCGTGGACACATGGGGCTTGCTCCACCTCTCGCCCCCCTCCTCTACCTTCTCTTCAAACTTCACCCACCTGAAAATGGCCAGGTACACAAAGAGAGGAGAACTGTTGAAGTCACAATGGAACCACACAGGCATGTTGAGGTATTCTGTATTGTCCACTTGCAGCGGAAACACTGATGACTTGAACTCAAGGGTGTATAAAATTTTTCACATCCAGTTATATGATTCAATCCTTTAGAGTCAATCCTTTTAACACATCCTGCCCTAACTTCCTGTTTAAAGAACCCAAATCAAAAAGTAATTTTATGGAGACTTTAACCCCACACAGGTTTTCTTGCTGATAAATCGGCCTGCCTCAACAGGTGCAACAAAACTGACTATTATCTAGGGCTAGCAGTTTGTGTGGAAGACCTGTGATCATATATCAGAATCACTGACCTGAAAATGGGGTGCCAGGAAAAAAACAAGATATGGGTGTGTTCACATACTGTATGTGTGAGTGTATGTGCTTATGTGCGTGCGTGTTTGTGTGCGAGAGAGAGAGAGCGACCTAGCAGACTCCTTCCACTCCAGTTCATCTCCATCGTACTGCAGAGTGTCCATCTCTGTGAACAGTGTGGGGGTGGGCATGTCGTCTTCATCGCCCAGGATGTAGCGGAGCCGCTCAGCCGCAGGAGACACTAGCATACGGCAGAACAATCAGCTCAACGGTTTCAAATGTAATTCTACCAAACTCTATCCCAACAAATTTGAGTCATTATTTTCTCATTCTTATTTTAAATAGCTCTATACTATTTGCTCTGAGTGATAGGCAGAGCAATGATCCCAGCAGGATTATTTAGCGATAGCTTCCTTTCAGAAATAATGAAATTACCGCTCAAATTTGTCGGGCTAGACTAGACCGCTGCAATATTATGTTTGCTTTAGGCACACCACAGATTATGTACTGTACTTCAAAGCTGAATAAAGACAATCACAAATTTGATGATTTAAATAGTTAATATTATTATTCATTCATTATTCACAATTGGCTTGAAAACGTGACCTCTCTTACATGAAGACCCAAGTATAGAACCTCTGAGTTCTGTTACCAAACCCTGGTGGTTCAGTACATTTGCTCACGTTTGACACATCAGTTATCAGTGTCATTTTGGCTTCACACTTGCCTGCATTAATGATCCAACGCTAAGTTGGATCATTAATTCTACGCTCGAATGACAGATTATGAACATGCCTTGCCCAGCGGTAAAGCTGATAGGTCAATACCCTCTTAACTGTGCTCCGACACACTACGTACCATGAATACACAAGGTAATCTGTGGCATGAATTGGCATGCAGCGGAGTAACAAATTCCAGGACAATAAATCATTTGTCTAATAAGCACTGTCACATCTGCTGCGACATGTTACAGGAGCGCATCAGGAGTTAATAACCACAGATGCTCTGGAGTCGGTAGGTCCGTAATAAAATCACTCTAAAAACACTGACATTTTATTACAGTATGTAGTAGCCCATGAAATAAAGGCCTGGAACTGAATTTAATATACTTTTGTGGTATAATTTACTTTTTTCATTCGAAGCGGAATTTAACTTTTGTTAAACCATTGACTGCCTTACCTCAATATAAAGTCCCCAGGTTGAGGAATTCCACTTTAAGACAGAGACTGTAATATTGTGTTTGAAAGCACGTATGTCCATTGGATAAGTAATCACCCTGGGATTTTACGTCTAAGCAATATCATGGCACCATTGGAGCCTGAGATCAGGGTTATTGATATCTACTCATGTGCCAGCTGTACTGTACATTCAATCCATGTGTATTTGTATGGAGTTCAGCGTTGTGGACCCCATGCAGACTTTTTCATGGTGCTGCAGGGTACTGCCCGTTCAAATGACCACAGCATTTCCAACCTATGGACTGCACAGTACTGTAATTACTGTACACGGGTGTGACTGTAAATGGCACAAGGAATCAATGATATTGAAGCTTGTATTGACAGCCGCTGGGTAGGAAATTACACTTACATGCATTTGCTTGCTAGTTTCTAGAGTAAGTGGTCAAATGTCCGCAAAGCCTATCCACACAGCCATTTATGATAAATGATACAAAATGGCTAAACTATACGAAATGCACACAAAATGTAAAACTACACAAAAAATTGTAGGGCACATATTAAATTAAATGCCACTTCTACACGATACATGGCTGTATGGTAAACAGACTCTAACCCTGCTTCATTTACAGAGATAAAAAAACATCAAAGTCCAACTATACTCTTTAAGTTGTTTACTTTCATTGCTTTCATCCCTCATATATTTGTTGTATCCACAGTGAAAACATGTTTGATATTCATATGCTGTGGCCATGCAGTGAATTGTCTGTCTATATGTGTATATGGGGAGACTTGTACTATTTACTGCACTGTTGACTGCACTGTAACGACTACAGAAAATGTGTGGTTCGGCTGCTTCCCAAACTTTTAATTGGGACCTCCACAAGTGTCTTTTAATAAGGGGAACGTGAAATAATTTCACGTCTTTAATCCCAATATTATAATTTTTTATATTATATTATTTATTATTGTTTAAAATCGTATTTGATTAGCTTTAATATGTGCAATATTTGTATATAAATGTATAAATGTGAGATTGATACAGTATTCAGATATGTTTCAGGAATCTCCTACCCTCCCATATTGAAGTGGTGTAGTAATTTAATGTACTGTATCTGTACTAGTCTACTGTATACATTACATACAGTATAATGTGCATTTTTGTTCTGTTACACTATTAAACTACTTTGTGGGTAACAGGTTTGGGAACCACTGCTGTAAGTTGAAAGTTGCATTCTGATTAGAGAGGCTGGTGGTGATGTTCATTCGAAGCTCAAGGTGAACACAGATTATTGTAACAATGGCACAAGATCAGCTCACATATGAACAGATAGAGGATCAAAAGATTTCGATTTTTTTTTAATTCTTTCTTCCACAAAGAGAAAGCCATCCAGGCACCTGTGCATCTCATATACGCTTATCTTTCGAGGAGCCCTTTTTATCTTACAAAGCCTTATCTGCCTGCAAGCTTGATAATTATTACATGAGGCAGGATTTCTATGATAAGCTATTCATACCTCGTCTTAACAATAGACTCTAATACAGAGGCAGCGTGAGCTGAGTATTTATAGTAGATGAATATTAGATATATTTAAAGGGCCAGTGTGTAGTTTTTAGTGACATCTATTGGTGATTGTTGCGAATTGCAAACAGCCAGTCACTCACGGCGTACCCCCACCTTTGCAAACACGAAGCAGCTACGGTGTCCGCCGTAAAAGAAAACATGTCGTCGTCTGAGACAGCCGAGAGTGTCAATTCAAGCGTTGA